>JAWQFJ010002922.1:11605-84218 GCA_034096865.1 Theodoxus fluviatilis | reverse complement strand
GCCGCCGCCACCTGCGCACAGCGACCAACAGCAGCCACAGCCGCCGCCACCTGCGCCACAGCGACCAACAGCAGCCACAAGCCGCCGCCACCTGCGCCACAGCGACCAACAGCAGCCACAAGCCGCCGCCACCTGCGCCACAGCGACCAACAGCAGCCACAGCCGCCGCTGCCTGCGCCACAGCGACCAGTGGGGGCCGCTACCCGCAGCCGCTGGCCACAGACCTGCTGGAGCATCCAGTCCCGCCGGGCACGACCCCAGGGGTTCACGCCTGACGGCCAGCGCTCGGGACCAAGAAACAAACGGCCCTTTTCAGGGCCAAAAGTTTTAAAATAAAGAAAGAATACTATTAGTCGGAAGATTTTCTCACGACCTATCTTTGGTACTTTTTATCAATCCGACCCCGGCTAACCCACCCTCTTTATTGATGGCTCTGAAAAGGGCCGTAACTCTTAATTCTGACCTCGCTTCACGTAAGTGAAAATTGCTCGATTGCGCGGTCTCGGTGTAATCGTTGCGTGTGGATGTCAAGCGTATTTTTGCTGCCGATCCGGTGCCGGATCGAGAGCAAAAACGGCTTGCAAACGGGTACGTATTTAGGCGCCTTAAAATCCCCCTTCCTTCCCGGTCTTAAAAAAGTTTGGAAACCCACCCCCCCCAAAACAATGAACTGATCCGCCCCTGAGGATAAACGCGATTAGTCCACTAAACGGACCGACGTGCATACAGGCCCTGGGGGCCAGTACAGACTGGAGGGGGGCAGTACAGACTGGGGGCAGTACAGACTGGGGGGCAGTACAGACTGGGGGTGGGGTTGGTGGGGGTGGGAGCAGTACAGACTGGGGGGCAGTACAGACTGGGGGGCAGTACAGACTGGGGGCAGTACAGACTGGGGGGCAGTACAGACTGGGGGGCAATACAGACTGGGGGGCAGTACATACTGGGGGCAGTACAGACTTTGGGCAGTACAGACTGGGGGGCAGTACAGACTGGGGGCAGTACAGACTGGGGGGCAGTACAGACTGGGGGCAGTACAGACTGGGCGCAGTACAGACTGGGGGCAGTACAGACTGGGGACAGTACAGACTGGGGGGCAGTACAGACTGGGGGACAGTACAGACTGGTGGGCAGTACAAACTGGGGAGCAGTACATACTTTGGGCAGTACAGACTGGGCGCAGTACAGACTGGGGGCAGTACAGACTGAGGGGCAGTACAGACTGAGGGGCAGTACATACTGGGGGCAGTACAGACTGAGGGGCAGTACAGACTGGGGGGCAGTACAGACTGGGGGGCAGTACAGACTGAGGGGCAGTACAGACTGAGCGGCAGTACATACTGAGGGCAGTACAGACTGAGGGGCAGTACAGACTGGGGGGCAGTACAGACTGGGGGTCAGTACAGACTGAGGGGCAGTACAGACTGAGGAGCAGTACATACTGGGGGCAGTACAGACTGAGGGGCAGTACATACTGGGGGCAGTACAGACTGAGGGGCAGTACAGACTGGGGGGCAGCACAGACTGGGGGGCAGTACAGACTGGGGGCAGTACAGACTGGGGGGCAGTACAGACTGAGGGGCAGTACAGACTGGGGGGCAGTACAGACTGGTGGGCAGTACAGACTGGGGGGCAGTACAGACTGGGGGGCAGTACAGACTGGGGGGCAGCACAGACTGGGGGCAGTACATACTGGGGGGCAGTACATACTGGGGCACAGTACAGACTGGGGGGCAGTAAATACTGGGGCACAGTACAGGACTGGGGGGCAGTACAGACTGGGGGCAGTACATACTGGGTGGCAGTACATACTGGGGCACAGTACAGACTGGGGGGCAGTACGGACTGAGGGGCAGTACCGACAGTACATGCTGGAGTGCAGTATAGACTGGAAGGACAGTACAGTCTGTGGGACATTGGAGAATTGGGGGCAGTACAGAACGGGGAGGGGGGGGGGGGGGATGCAGCACAGACTGGGGGGCAGCACAGATTGGTGGACAGTACAGACTGAGGGCAGTACAGACCGGCGAGGGGTGTGGGGGTGGGGATGGGGGCAGTACAGACTGGGGGGCAGTACAGACTGGGGGCAGTACAGACTGGGGGCAGTACATACTGGGGGCAGTACATACTTGGGCAGTACAGACTGGGGGCAGTACAGACTGGGGGCAGTACAGACTGGGGGGCAGTACAGACTGGGGGGCAGTACATACTGGGGGGCAGTACAGACTGGGGGCAGTACATACTGGGGGGCAGTACAGACTGGGGGCAGTACATACTGGGGGCAGTACATACTGGGGGGCAGTACAGACTAGGGGCAGTACAGACTGGGGGCAGTACAGACTGAGGGGGGCAGTACAGACTGGGGGACAATACAGACTGGGGGCAGTACAGACTGGGGGGCAGTACAGACTGGGGGGCAGTACAGACTGGGGGACAATACAGACTGGGGGGCCAGTACAGACTGGGGGGCAGTACAGACTGGGGGCAGTACAGACTGGGGGCAGTACAGACTGGGGGGCAGTACAGACTGGGGGGCAGTACATACTGGGGGCAGTACAGACTGGGGGGAGTACAGACTGGGGGCAGTACAGACTTTGGGCAGTACACAGACTGGGGGGCCAGTACAGACTGGGGGGCCAGTACAGACTGGGGGCCAGTACAGACTGGGGGGCCAGTACAGACTGGGGGCCAGTACAGACTGGGGGGCCAGTACAGACTGGGGGGCCAGTACAGACTGGGGGCAGTACAGACTGGGGGCAGTACAGACTGAGGGACAATACAGACTGGGGGCAGTACAGACTGGGGAGCAGTACAGACTGGGGAGCAGTACAGACTGGGGGCAGTACAGACTGGGGGCAGTACAGACTGGGGGGCAGTACATACTGGGGGGCAGTACAGACTGGGGGCAGTACAGACTGGGGGCAGTACAGACTGGGGGCAGTACTGGGGTGGATGGATGGATGGACGGATGGATGGATGGATGGATGGATGGATGGATGGATGGATGGATGGATGGACGGATGGATGGATGGATGGATGGATGAATGGATGGGTGGATGGATGGATGGATGGATGTGTGGATGGATGGATGGATGGGTGGATGGATGGAGTTTGACGGTCTATCAGCATTTACGCTATATAAGGCCATTAAGCACGACATTTACTACAACAGTTTAGAGTAAACGCAAATCTAGTCACGGTGGCCTTAGTTATTCGCCTCTTACGAATCGCGTAGGGAGACGCGGTGGGTCTATTCTTACCCCGAACCCACAGGGGGCTGGGGGGGGGGGGGGGGGGGGCAGGACTGGGCTTGGAAGGGATTATGGCCGTCACTTCAATGCTGGGCATGGTGGGCGCAATCTTCCAAGCGGGGTCGGCTCGACCTGAAAATGATGATATTCCAGGCCCCAGCAGTCCCTTTGGATGGCCTGGGTCCTCCTGTCTGTAACTGGTGTAGCCCCCTTGGATGGCCTGGGCCCCCCTGTCTGTAACTGGTGTAGCCCCCTTGGATGGCCTGGTCCCCCCTGTCTGTAACTGGTGTAGCCCCCTTGGATGGCCTGGGCCCCCCTGTCTGTAACAAGTGTAGCTCCCTTGGATGCTCTCTTTGGTCTCACACAATTAGTTCAAACTGCAACAAGAGTCACACAGGCGACATCAACTTTGATAGATCATGTATATACCACAAACAGATGTATTTTTAAAAATGTATGGTCACCTAAAGGAGGTATTAGTGATTACTATCCAATAGTATGCTCTCTACATTCCAGAACTCCTAAGTGTAGGAAAGATCACCACACCTACATACATTATAGATCTTTCAAGAAATTTTATATAGACGCGTTCTGCTTAGCTTTACAGAATACTCCATTTTATAGTGTAGTTAATGTTGCGAACCCTAACAATGCACTGAAACTTTGGTATAGTCTTTTCCTATCAGTTATTGACGAACATGCTCCTATGAAAAATAAACGTATACGTCATCCAACGCTTCCACCATGGATGACAAAGGATGTAATGTTAGCAATGACTGTGACAGATCGATTAAGAAAAAAATGGAGATTTCCCAGCTTACAAAAAACAGTGTAATTTTGTTAAGAGTCTGGTAAGAAAAGCTGAAAAAGAATATTTTCAAAGGGTTATTGAAGATAATAAGGATACGGCTTTGGTGTGGAAAGCCATCAATACCTTTACTAATCGAAACAAAGTTAAATCTGCTGTAGCACCTTTGACAGTTAATGTTGATGAATGCAATGCTCTTTTTTTTTCTGAGGCCCAAATATTATTACAGACTGCCAATGTGCAAAGTAACCTTTCCGGAGAAGTGATTTTTGCAAAGGAAGATTGTCCGAGTCAAAAGAATTTGAGATACCACTTCTTGGCATTCATGAAGTTGGCATATTTCTTGAGAAGATGAATAAGAAATCAGTTGGACATGATGGTATTAACACCTTCATTTTAAAAATTTCTATTCCATACATTATTGAATCTCTCACTCATATATATAAAACTTGTGTATCATCAATCACACATTCCCCGATGAATGGAAAATAGCGAAAGTTATTCCTTTACCAAAAATGAAGACCCCTTTGAATATTGATGATTTTAGACCCAGTTCAATACTTTTTATACTATCAAAGTCACTTGAAAAGCATGTTCACAAGCATTTGATGGCATATCTGGATCAACATGATCTACTTTATTTTCTTCAATCGGGTTTCCGGCTAAAACATTCTTGCCACACAGCATTAACTCAATTGATTGATTCTTGGCTATGTGCCATTAATAGGCCACAGTTGATTGGTTCCATCTTTCTTGATCTAAAGAAAGCGTTTGACATGGTTCATCATGACATTTTATCTGAAAAATTATCACAATATCTACATGGTTGTAACACGGTGAAATTCTTTCAATCATTCTTAAGAGACAGACAGCAGTATGTCTATTTCAATGAACATGCTCTTTTTTGTGGCCATTTACAAGTGGGTGTGCCACAAGGTTCTGTCTTAGGTCCTCTTTTGTTCTGCCTATTCATCAATGACCTACTGTTACATATCTCTGATAAAGAGGTTACATGTGATATGTTTACTGATGATGTAACACTTTCAACCTCAGGTGTCAGGACTGAATGCGTGGCAGTAAAACTTCAAGGGAGCCTGGATGAAATACGTTCCTGGTGCTCTTCAAATAATATGGTCATTAATCCTTCCAAAACGAAATATATGGTGATAACTACGAGACAAAAACATCAAATATATCCTTTATCTCTCTTCTTCTTGATTCTTTGAGATTCGAAAAAATTGTTAAGCACAAAGTTCTTGGTGTAATAATTGATTATCATTTAGAATGGCAATCACACATTGATTATATTTGTAAAAATATCAATTAATATATTTCTTCTATCCAAATTAAGACATATTGTTGACGTTCAAACTTGCAAAATCTTCTTCCATGCTCATATCTTATCTCACGTTAATTATGCGTCAACAGTTTGGGGTGGCTGTAGTAACGCTAATTTGGAAAGGCTGCAGTCATTGTATCGGAGAACCTCTAAGCTTATGATAACATATTGTTCACTATCTACACATGACAAAATGAAAGAACTTAACATATTGCCTTTTCATAAGCATTTACAATTCAATACATGTATCTTAATAAAAAGAATTAATGATTGTGATGTGCATGATTTTTGACTCACATGCGAAGCAAAAGTGAGTCTATGTACTCACCCTTTTCGTCCGTCCGGGCGTCCGGGCGTCCGGGCGTCCGGGCGTCCGAAAACTATAACGCTGGAATTTTCTCGGAGACTATTAAGTCTATCAATACTAAATGTGGCATGATGGTGTATGATGACAAGGCCTCAAACAATATACATAGTGACTTGTCCTTGCTTCAAGGTCAAGGTCGCAGGGGCCATAAATGTTGTCTAAAAACAGTCATTTTTCACATTTTCTCAATTTTCTCTGAAGTTTTTGAGATTGGATACCTGACCTATATATGATCTATAGGGCAACATACGCCCTATCTTTTGATACCAGTTTGGTTGACCTTGCCTCAAGGTCAAGGTCACAGGAGCTCTTCAAAGTTGGATTGTATACATATTTTGAAGTGACCCTGACCCTGAACTAAGGAAGATAACTGTTTCAAACTTAATAATTATGTGGGGCATATGTTATAAATTCATCATAAGACACATTTGGTTACATATCATCAAGGTCAAGGTCACTTTGACCCTTATGAAATGTGACCAAAATGGGGTAGTGAACCACTAAAAGTGACCATATCTTATGGTAGAAAGTGCCAATAATCACCATTGTGCTTCCTATGTCTTGAATTAACAGCTTTGTGTTGCATGACCTTGGATGACCTTGACCTTGGGTCTAGGTCACACGTATTTTGGTAGGAAAAATGTGTAAAGCATTTCTTAGTGTATGATGTCATTGGTAGGTTTAGTTGTTTGACCTTGACCTTGAAGGTCACCTGAAGGTCAAGGTCATATAAAGGTCAAGGTCAAGCATGTGAGTCGTATGGGCTTTGCCCTTCTTGTTTGATCAACTTATTCCAACATTCAAATATTCGTGTACATAACTTTATAATACCACAACCTAGGATTGATATGTTTAAACATAACCTGTCTTATTCAGGGGCTACTATGTGGAACACACTATCCAATTCTTTAAAAATTGCGAAATATGTAGAGAATTTAAATTGAAACTACATACTTTTCTTATGCAGTCATCCTAGATACTTTCATCTTATTCTAAATTCACTTTGTGGATATTTTCAACATGGTATTTCATTACCATGAATTGATTGTAACCTGTGTTATTGTGTGAATTTTTTGTGGGAAAGAGGGTCGGTGGGTGGGTAGGGGTGGGGGATAGGATTGGATTTGTTTGTTTGTTTTCTTGTTTTAACAAGGGCTGGATGTCACTCTCAGTAGTGAGTAGTGTTCAGGCGCCTAACAGGCTGACTGTGACATAGCTCTGCAAAGTTTGGATTATTGCAGGAAATGAAGGAAGTCTGTGGCTTGTGTGCACTCTTGCGAGTCCTGAATGACTTACTCCATGCAGTCGATCGCGATGAGGTAGTCCTTGTAGTGCTACTCGACCTTTCAGCGGCTTTTGACACCATTGACCACGACACACTCATAGCCAGATTGAGGAGCTTTGGCATATCATCCACCGCCCTAAACTGGTTCGCGAGCTACTTGACAGGGAGATCACAAAAGGTGAAGATAGGGGAGTCATCATCAAAAGACCTTTCTCTCACTTGTGGAGTACCCCAGGGATCAATCTTGGGACCTCTCCTGTATTCAATTTACACGCAACCCCTGAGCGAGCGCATCGACCAACACGGCATCCCTCACCATCTATTCGCCGACGACACTATGATCTACATGGCTTCCAAACCAGATCATGAAGCCTTTGCGGTGAACAAGTTCACAGTGCAAAACTGCTGTAGTGACATCAAGGAATGGATGTCGGCCAATCACCTCAAACTCAATGAAGACAAGACTGAAGTGATTCTCATTGGTAGGGAAAAAAGCAGGCAATTGATCAGAGAGACACATATTAACATAGCGGGGGCGAACATAGCATTTGCCACAAGTGCGAAATATATATCGGGGTCATGTTAGATCAAAACTTGTCACCAGACCCCCAAATTCGTAAAATCATCTCCTCAGGCTTCATGCACCTACACCGCATTTGGAGTATCAGGGATTGTCTGACTGAAAAGACTGCAGCGGCCCTGGTGGTGACCCTTGTGCTGTCCCATCTTGATTACTGCAACAGTCTGCTGACTGCTGCAACCAACGGTCAATTGCAGAGACTTCAGCGTCTTCAGAATTCTGCAGCTAGGGTAGTGAAGCGACTGCCGAGGTGGGCTCGCATAACCCCTGTGCTCTGTGACCTTCATTGGCTTCCAGTTCGCCAACGGGTGGAATTTAAGACCCTCTCCATCGTGTTTAAGTGTGAATCTGGTGAAGCCCCAACCTACCTCGGAGAACTCCTTAGACCTCACAACCCCACAAGGAATCTCCGTTTCTCAAAAGAAGACTATTGATTGTCCCACAAACAACGTTACGGAGCTTCGGTGACCCCTCCTTCAGCGTTGTTGGACCGAGACTCTGGAACCAACTTCCTGAGGGTCTGAGGGCTAGTCCATCCTTGGCCGCATTTAAAACTGGCCTCAAAACTTTTTTATTTCGTCTTGTCGCGCCATGAGCATGTTTTTGTGATAATGGCGCAGTAAAAAAATTGAAAATACATACATACATACATACATACATACATACATACATACATACATACATACATACATGCATACATACATACATACTCTCTCTCTCTCTCTCTCTCTCTCTCTCTCTCTCTTACCACATTTGAATAGTTTGCCTCAAGAGCTGAATGTAAGAAAGGCACTACTGCATGATTCACTACCCTTGTAAAATAAAGTTCGTTCGTTCGTTCTCTCTCTCTCTCTCTCTCTCTCTCTCTCTCTCTCTCTCTCTCTCTCTCTCTCCCTATCTCCCTCCCTCCCTCTCTCTCTCTCTCTCTCTCTCTCTCTTTCTCGCCATCGCTCTCTATATCTCTCTCTATCTCTCTTGCCCTCTATATAATTATCTCTCTCTCTCTCGCTCTCTCTCTCTTTCTCTCTCTCTCTTTCTCTCTCTCTCTCTCTCTCTCTCTCTCTCTGTCTCTCTTTGTCTCGCCCTCTCTATCTGTATTTCTGTATTTTTCTCTGACTTTCTGTCTCTCTGTCTCTCTGTCTCTCTCTCTATGTGTCTCTCTGTCTCTGTCTCTGTCTCTTTTTCTCTCTCTGTGTCTCTCTCTCTGTGTCTCTCTTACTCTGTCTCTCTATATGTGTCTCTCTCTGTCTTTCTCTCTGACTCTCTCTATCTGTCTCTCTCCGTCTCTCTCTGTCTCTCTCTCTCTCTCTCTCTCTCTCTCTCTCTCTCTCTCTCTCTCTCTCTGTGTCGATGCTGCGAGCTCGATACATGAGACTTCATTGATTTGAGCTCCACTGCGCTTCAGTCCAAGATGGAGACAGCAAAGACGACAAGGCGGAGGCCGGAATTCCGGCACTGCGCAGCCTGGTGACGTCACTGCTGACATCGCATCATCTCTCGACATGAACGGCACCGTCCTGGTTCTGAGGGTCAGCGGGACATCGCGGTCACTTATCTCCTGGTGATTTTGTCGCAGCCGGAGCTAAAGCTAGCCACCACACCACAACAGCTAGGAACCGCACCACACCGGTTAGTCACCACACCACAACAGCTAGCCATCACACCACACCTGCTAGCCACCACACCACACCTGCTAGCCACCACACCACACCACACCTGCTAGCCACCACACCACACCTGCTAGCCACCACACCACACCTGCTAGCCACTACAACACACCTATTAGCCACTTCAACACACCTGCTAGCCACCACACCACAACAGCTAGCCACCACACCACACCTGCTAGCCTCTACACCACACCTGCTAGCCACTACAACACACCTACTAGCCACTACAACACACTTACTAGCCACCACACCACAACAGCTAGCCACCACACCACGCCTGCTAGCCATCACACCAAACCTGCTAGCCACCACAGCACAACAGCTAGCCACTACACCACACCTGCTAGCCACCACACCACACTTGCTAGCCACCACACCACACCTGCTAGCCACCACATAACACCTCCTAGCCACCACAACACACCTGCTAGCCAACACACCACAGCTGCTAGCCACCACACCACACGACACCTGCTAGCCACCACAGCACACCACACCTGCTAGCCACCACATAACACCTCCTAGCCACCACAACACACCTACTAGCCAACACACCACACCTGCTAGCCACCACACCACACCACACCTGCTAGCCACCACACCACACCACACCTGCTAGCCACCACAACACACCACATCTGCTAGCCACCACATAACTCCTCCTAGCCACCACAACACACCTGCTAGCCAACACACAACACCTGCTACCCACCACACCACACCACACCTGCTAGCCAACACACCACACCTGCTAGCCACCACACCACACCTGCTAGCCACCACACCACACCTGCTAGCCACCACAGCACAACAGCTAGCCACCACAGCACAACAGCTAGCCACTACACCACACCTGCTAGCCACCACACCACACCTGCTAGCCACTACACCACACCTGCTAGCCACCACACCACACCTGCTAGCCACCACACCACACCTGCTAGCCACCACACCACACTTGCTAGCCACCACACCACACCTGCTAGCCACCACACCACACCTGCTAGCCACCACACCACACCTGCTAACAACCACATCACACCACACCGGCTTGCCACCACACCACAACAGCTAGCCACCACACCACACCTGCTAGCCACCGCACCACAACACACCGGCTTGCCACCATACCACAACAGCTAGCCACCACACCACACCTGCTAGCCACCACACCACACCTGCTAGCCACTACACCACACCTGCTAGCCACCACACCACACCTGCTAGCCACTACACCACACCTGCTAGCCACCACACCACACCTGCTAGCCACCACACCACACCTGCTAGCCACCACACCACACCTGCTAGCCACCACACCACACCTGCTAGCCACCACACCACACCTGCTAGCCACCACACCACACCTGCTAGCCACTACACCACACCTGCTAGCAACCACACCACACCTGCTAGCCACCACACCACAACAGCTAGCCACCACACCACACCTGCTAGCCACCACACCACACCTGCTAGCCACCACACCACACCTGCTAGCCACCACAGCACAACAGGTAGCCACAACCACGCCACAACAGCTAGCCACCACAACACACCTGCTAGCCACCACACCACAACAGCCAGCCACAACCTTACACCTGCTAGCCACCACAACACACCTGCTAGCCACCACACCACAACAGCCAGCCACCACCTTCCACCTGCTAGCCATCACCTTACACCTGCTAGCCACCACAGCACAACAGCTAGCCACAACCACACCACAACAGCTAGCCACCACACCACACCTGCTAGCCACCACACCACAACAACTAGCCACCACACCACACTTGTACACACAGCACACACAGGACACACACTACACACAGGACACCCAGCACACACAGCACACACACTACACACAGGAAATGCAGCACACACAGGACATGCAGCACACACATGGCACACGGCACACACAGGGCACGCAGCACACACGGGACACACATCACACACAGGACATGCAGCACACACAGGACACACACTACACACAGGACACACATCACAGACAGGACACGCAACACACACAGGACACACAACACACACTGGACACACATCACACACAGGACACACAACACACACAGGACACACAGCACACATAGGACACACACTACACACAGGGCACACATCACACACAGGACACGCAACACACACAGGACACACAACACACACAGGACACACATCACACACAGGACACACAACACACACAGGACACACAGCACACATAGGACACACAGCACACACAGGACACACATCACACACAGGACACACAACACACACAGGACACGCAGCACACACAGAAGACACACAACACACACAGGACACGCAGCACACAGAAGACACACAGCACACACAGGACATGCAACACACACAGGACACACATCACACACAGGACACACATCACACACAGGACACACCACACACAGGACACACAGCACACACAGGACACACAACACACACAGGACACACAACACACACAGGACACACAACACACATAGGACACACACCACACCTGTACACACGACACACATAGGACACACACCACACCTGTACACACAGCACACATAGGACACACAGTACATAGAGGACACACAGCACACATAGGACATACAGCGCACACACTACACACAGCACACACACTACACACAGGACAAACACTACACACACCACACGCACTACACACATGACACACATCACACACAGGACACGCAGCACACACACTACACACAGCACACACACTACACACATGCCACACATTACACACAGCACACACATGACTGGCTGAGAGTAAATAAAGAATCAAAGAAGCAATGAAGCAATGAAGCAATCAGTGAAGCAATCAGTCAGTCAGTCAGTCAGTCTGTCTGTCTATCTGTCTGTCTGTCTGTCTGTCTGACTGTCTGTCTGTCTGTCTGTCTGTCTGTCTGTCTGTCTCTCTCTCTCTCTCTCTCTCTCTCTCTCTCTCTCTCTCTCTCTCTCTCTCTCTCTCTCTCTCTCTCTGCTTTGTGTGGACTACGAGAAAGATTTTTAATGCCATTTCCGCATCTCGATATAAATGAGACTATCAAAGACCTTCTAGCAACCAATGACTATGCTACGAATCGTAAAGTGAGTATGTACATTTACCATGCGTTTAAGATGAGAACGGAAGGAATGGAAATACTAAATATGAATCATTATATTTTCGAAGACTAGTGCTACCACGTAGGCCTATATCAGTGAACACTGTTTCCCTCGTTACTGTGTCCATTCACATATTACTATTCAGAATCTTCTCGATACCGCACTGCTATGTTATGTAAATTTTTCACCTTGCAATGGGCCGGTGGCCTAAGCAATAAAGTTTTTCGTTCGTTTGTTCGTTCTCTCTCTCTCTCTCTCTCTCTCTCTCTCTCTCTCTCTCTCTCTCTCTCTCTCTCTCTCTGTCTCTCTCTCTGTCTTTCTCTCTCCCTCTCCTTCTCTCCCTCTCCTTCTCTCTCTGTGTCTTTCTCTCTCTCTCTCTCTCTCTCTCTCTCTCTCTCTCTCTCTCTCTCTCTCTCTCTCTCCTCCCCCCCCCCCCCCCCCCCCCCCCCCCTGTAATCCCTGAAGCTCAATACCACCGTCCATCAACAACATCAAACGTTTTCTCTGACTGTCATTCCTGCAACCCTCACCCCACCTTCCGTCCCCCCACTCTCTAATCTGCAGTGTATGTATCTCCACAGTGGCGAAATTCAACCTTCAATCAGCTCAGCAAGGATGGCGGCCACCTCCACCACGTCTCTCTATAACCGCAGTTCAGCTTCAAGCCCTTGAGCTACGTGGTGGCACTGTGTCCCTCCGCTCTCTCGTCTTCACTAAAGCCTTGGGCGTCTCACGTAGCTCTAGCGGCCAAAGGCCAGGCTTAACCGCCAGAGACGGCGCTATGAATAGCCAAGGCGAGAGAGTGCAAGCGACCGCCTCCTGCTCGGCTCTGACCCGCTTTGCCGCGAAGTAGGCTTAGTCTGGGCGTGCCTGTGCTGGCAGCCGTACGGGGCGGCGGCGTGGCAGCTGTACAGCGGGGGACTGGACCTCGCAGGGCTTAGCGTGCAAGGCCTTTGCCTACTTCGCAAAGCGAACTAGATCTGGAGGAGATGCGCGCTGGGCATTGACCGCCTGCCTGCCTGCTAGACCTCCTCAGTCCTTGTCGCCACAGATGTGCACTCGGTTGTCCGTCCTCAGTGAAGTTTGAGTGGAATTCATCGCCTGCTGCCCAGTGAGAGCGCCACCCACTGGGTCGCCTGCTTCACCAGCCTGGCAGAGCGAGAACGCTGAGCGCTGAGTTTTTTTCAGGGCGCCAGCTCCACCTAAGGCCGAAAGCTGAACGTCGCCTTCCAGCTGTGGCCCGACATTGACGCGTGAAACTGTGAATTTCGTGTAGCGTCGGAAAGTGCTTGCGGGAGACGGCCCTCTCCCCACAGTGAGGTTAGAACTCTGATCAGCATCGCCGTCGCCTGGGACTGTAGCGAGACTGGTGCGTGGAGGGGGAGGGTCATGCTTGAAATCTGCTCACTGGACCGCTTCCCGCCTTTACACGGAGTGACTGCATCAGGCGGCTTAGCCTGTGTGCAGTGTGCTGGCTTAGTGATCACTGCCCGATCTGCGTCACGCGATTCGGTCGTGCTGGCTTAGCGCGTACACGGATTCCATTGCAGTTTCACGTCACCTTGCTGTCTGTTCGCATCGGAGTTGTCTGTTTCTGGGAGGCTGCTGTGACGCACCAGCTAACGTCGGTAGTCGTGACGGCTTTGCCCTAGCCAGCCAGGCCTGGAGCTACGAACAGCGGTGTGAGGTGTGCAGGGGGCCAGCCACGCTTTCACCTCTTGTTGCTGGAGTGGATCGCAAGAACGCGTTTCATTTCCTTGGGAACTCATCGGAATCGAAACTCACAGACTTTGACCCGTAAAACCTGGCATCTGACAGCTTGGGCAATTCTTCATGGTGGCAATGTCTAGCAGTTACCGCTGAGAAGCGCCACGTATTTTTCCTCACTTGGACTTGCAAATCTGTCGTGTTGTCAAAGAGGATTAAACCTAAAGACGAACGCTGTGGGAGCGACTTAAAAACTCCCACGACTCCGAAAGCCTGAGAGAAAGACAGCGTGCAGCTCCCACACGAAGTGTCCACTGGGAGCTCGCACTGTTTGCTCCTCCACAGGCTCTGTGTTGCCCCCATCTGGAGCTCCAACAGCACGGATGCAGTTAGACAGCTCGATCTACGTGTACTGCTGCAGTTAGACAGCTCGATCTAGTGTACTGCTGCAGTTAGACAGCTCGATCTAGTGTTCTGCTGCAGTTAGACAGCTCGATCTACCTGTACTGCTGCAGTTAGACAGCTCGGTCTACCTGTACTGCTGCAGTTAGACAGCTCGGTCTAGTGTTCTGCTGCAGTTAGACAGCTCGATCTACCTGTACTGCTGCAGTTAGACAGCTCGATCTAGTGTTCTGCTGCAGTTAGACAGCTCGATCTAGTGTTCTGCTGCAGTTAGACAGCTCGATCTACCTGTACTGCTGCAGTTAGACAGCTCGGTCTAGTGTTCTGCTGCAGATAGACAGCTCGATCTACCTGTACTGCTGCAGTTAGACAGCTCGTTTTACGTGTACTGCTGCAGTTAGACAGCTCGATCTACGTGTACTGCTGCAGATAGACAGCTCGATCTAGTGTTCTGCTGCAGTTAGACAGCTCGATCTACCTGTACTGCTGCAGTTAGACAGCTCGGTCTACCTGCACTGCTGCAGTTAGACAGCTCGGTCTACCTGTACTGCTGCAGTTAGACAGCTCTATCTACCTGTACTGCTGCAGTTAGACAGCTCGATCTACCTGTACTGCTGCAGTTAGACAGCTCGATCTACCTGTACTGCTGCAGCTAGACAGCTCGTTCTACGTTAACTGCTGCAGTTATACAGCTCGTTACGTGTACTGCTGCAGTTAGACAGCTCGGTCTACGTGTACTGCTGCAGTTAGACAGCTCGGTTTACCTGCACTGCTGCAGTTAGACAGCTCGATCTACGTGTACTGCTGCAGTTAGACAGCTCGATCTACGTGTACTGCTGCAGTTAGACAGCTCGGTCTACCTGTACTGCTGCAGTTAGACAGCTCGGTCTACCTGTACTGCTGCAGTTAGACAGCTCGTATCTACCTGTACTGCTGCAGTTAGACAGCTCGATCTACCTGTACTGCTGCAGTTAGACAGCTCGGTCTACCTGTACTGCTGCAGTTAGACAGCTCGATCTACCTGTACTGCTGCAGTTAGACAGCTCGATCTACCTGTACTGCTGCAGTTAGACAGCTCGATCTACGTGTACTGCTGCAGTTAGACAGCTCGGTCTACGTGTACTGCTGCAGTTAGACAGCTCGATCTAGTGTACTGCTGCAGTTAGACAGCTCGATCTACCTGTACTGCTGCAGTTAGACAGCTCGGTCTACGTGTACTGCTGCAGTTAGACAGCTCGATCTACCTGTACTGCTGCAGTTAGACAGCTCGATCTAGTGTACTGCTGCAGTTAGACAGCTCGATCTACCTGTACTGCTGCAGTTAGACAGCTCGATCTACCTGTACTGCTGCAGTTAGACAGCTCGATCTAGTGTACTGCTGCAGTTAGACAGCTCGATCTACGTGTACTGCTGCAGTTAGACAGCTCGATCTACGTGTACTGCTGCAGTTAGACAGCTCGATCTACCTGTACTGCTGCAGTTAGACAGCTCGATCTAGTGTACTGCTGCAGTTAGACAGCTCGATCTACGTGTACTGCTGCAGTTAGACAGCTCGATCTACCTGTACTGCTGCAGTTAGACAGCTCGATCTACCTGTACTGCTGCAGTTAGACAGCTCGATCTACTGTACTGCTGCAGTTAGACAGCTCGATCTAGTGTACTGCTGCAGTTAGACAGCTCGATCTACCTGTACTGCTGCAGTTAGACAGCTCGATCTAGTGTACTGCTGCAGTTAGACAGCTCGATCTACGTGTACTGCTGCAGTTAGACAGCTCGATCTACGTGTACTGCTGCAGTTAGACAGCTCGATCTAGTGTACTGCTGCAGTTAGACAGCTCGATCTAGTGTACTGCTGCAGTTAGACAGCTCGATCTACGTGTACTGCTGCAGTTAGACAGCTCGATCTACCTGTACTGCTGCAGTTAGACAGCTCGATCTACCTGTACTGCTGCAGTTAGACAGCTCGATCTACGTGTACTGCTGCAGTTAGACAGCTCGATCTACGTGTACTGCTGCAGTTAGACAGCTCGATCTACGTGTACTGCTGCAGTTAGACAGCTCGGTCTACCTGTACTGCTGCAGTTAGACAGCTCGATCTACGTGTACTGCTGCAGTTAGACAGCTCGATCTAGTGTACTGCTGCAGTTAGACAGCTCGGTCTACGTGTACTGCTGCAGTTAGACAGCTCGATCTACGTGTACTGCTGCAGTTAGACAGCTCGATCTACCTGTACTGCTGCAGTTAGACAGCTCGATCTACGTGTACTGCTGCAGTTAGACAGCTCGATCTACGTGTACTGCTGCAGTTAGACAGCTCGGTCTACGTGTACTGCTGCAGTTAGACAGCTCGATCTAGTGTACTGCTGCAGTTAGACAGCTCGATCTACGTGTACTGCTGCAGTTAGACAGCTCGATCTACGTGTACTGCTGCAGTTAGACAGCTCGGTCTACGTGTACTGCTGCAGTTAGACAGCTCGATCTACGTGTACTGCTGCAGTTAGACAGCTCGATCTACGTGTACTGCTGCAGTTAGACAGCTCGATCTACCTGTACTGCTGCAGTTAGACAGCTCGATCTACGTGTACTGCTGCAGTTAGACAGCTCGATCTACGTGTACTGCTGCAGTTAGACAGCTCGATCTACGTGTACTGCTGCAGTTAGACAGCTCGATCTACCTGTACTGCTGCAGTTAGACAGCTCGATCTAGTGTACTGCTGCAGTTAGACAGCTCGATCTACGTGTACTGCTGCAGTTAGACAGCTCGGTCTACGTGTACTGCTGCAGTTAGACAGCTCGATCTACGTGTACTGCTGCAGTTAGACAGCTCAATCTAGTGTACTGCTGCAGTTAGACAGCTCGATCTACCTGTACTGCTGCAGTTAGACAGCTCGATCTACGTGTACTGCTGCAGTTAGACAGCTCGATCTACCTGTACTGCTGCAGTTAGACAGCTCGTTTTACGTGTACTGCTGCAGTTAGACAGCTCGGTCTACGTGTACTGCTGCAGTTAGACAGCTCGGTCTACGTGTACTGCTGCAGTTAGACAGCTCGATCTACGTGTACTGCTGCAGTTAGACAGCTCGATCTACGTGTACTGCTGCAGTTAGACAGCTCGATCTACCTGTACTGCTGCAGTTAGACAGCTCGATCTACCTGTACTGCTGCAGTTAGACAGCTCGATCTACCTGTACTGCTGCAGTTAGACAGCTCGATCTACCTGTACTGCTGCAGTTAGACAGCTCGATCTAGTGTACTGCTGCAGTTAGACAGCTCGATCTACCTGTACTGCTGCAGTTAGACAGCTCGATCTACGTGTACTGCTGCAGTTAGACAGCTCGATCTAGTGTACTGCTGCAGTTAGACAGCTCGATCTAGTGTACTGCTGCAGTTAGACAGCTCGATCTACGTGTACTGCTGCAGTTAGACAGCTCGATCTACGTGTACTGCTGCAGTTAGACAGCTCGATCTACGTGTACTGCTGCAGTTAGACAGCTCGATCTAGTGTACTGCTGCAGTTAGACAGCTCGATCTAGTGTACTGCTGCAGTTAGACAGCTCGATCTACCTGTACTGCTGCAGTTAGACAGCTCGATCTAGTGTACTGCTGCAGTTAGACAGCTCGATCTACCTGTACTGCTGCAGTTAGACAGCTCGATCTACCTGTACTGCTGCAGTTAGACAGCTCGATCTAGTGTACTGCTGCAGTTAGCTTGATCTACGTGTACTGCTGCAGTTAGACAGCTCGATCTACCTGTACTGCTGCAGTTAGACAGCTCGATCTAGTGTACTGCTGCAGTTAGACAGCTCGATCTACGTGTACTGCTGCAGTTAGACAGCTCGATCTACCTGTACTGCTGCAGTTAGACAGCTCGATCTAGTGTACTGCTGCAGTTAGACAGCTCGATCTTCCTGTACTGCTGCAGTTAGACAGCTCGATCTACCTGCACTGCTGCAGTTAGACAGCTCAATCTACCTGTACTGCTGCAGTTAGACAGCTCGATAAAATCAACTTTTTCCAGGATTCGCACATATATTAATAACACAAAATACCAATGTAACACGAAATATGAAAGTTGTTTATGGAGGTTTCAAGAACATGTGTGTAATTTTGTGTTAATCCGTCTTATTTCCGCTGAGAAAATACAAGCCGATAACGTAAAAATACCCTTCGCTGCTACACGCGACTTATTACAGTAAAGCGTCAGCCTTGCTACCGACTCGCAGTGGCGCGACTCGGGTTGGTCTTTTCTAAACACTCGTCCGTCGAAGTTTCTCATTGGATCAAGTTGAAACTTTACAACTCATTAGAGGAAAGATTGCTCTTTCGTTCGGTGTATGTTTGAACTTCCGGTGAAAATCGAAAGACGAGTTATGAATGAAAGTTCGAACGTCATCGGACATTTTGTTAAAATTTGCTCACTCCCGCTTTTCCGATCAATTTCGGATTCTACAAGATTTCCCCTTCCCAACGCTATATTCGATGTTAATGTACGATGAATCTACTTTTTATCTAGCGCCCGGATTGTGCGCTTGAAAGGAGAAAACGGACGGAAATTTTCCACCTGTTTGTGTGAACATCGGACCGCAATGGCGTTGTGTAGACGCGTGCTCAATTACCACATTCAGCGTGCGTTCATCGTTGAAGACCAGACAATTTGGGACAAAAGTATCATCATTTTAAGGAGTACTTGTTTGAAAATTTGCTGTAAATTGAAATGACAGTCTGTGCTAGCTTGCTTGCTAACTTTTTTTCTTTTTTTTTTCTTTTTTTTTGGGGGGGGGAGGGGGGGGGGGGGGGGGGCGGGCCTTACTCGGTGCTGAAGCCTGAAGGGGTTCCTTTCAGAACAATTGTCCTTTTTCAGTGTCCATCAGAGCAATCCATGTTATTTTTTCATTTGCTTTTAAATTTGAGGTAAATCCATCAATTAGTTCAAAAGTTATGACAGTTGTTGTGTGTGTACAGAGAGAAATATCTAACTTTTTAAAATGACTTTTCCCCCTTATTTTTCATATTTTCCAGCTTTCGATTCCACATTACGTAGGAATGTAGATAAATGCATAATGTGCAATTTCTCAAAATTTGGTAAAGATACTGTATATAGTTCAATAGTTATAAAGCTTTACGTCTGGACGCCGGTCAAGTTGATGTTTTTCCTGACTTTGGCAGTTCATTTGTCAAGAACTTCTTGCAATAATCTCATTAAAAAATTGGGCTTGTTCAATCCATGTTTGTTTGTAAGATCTGGAAGTTCCAGACAGCTGCTTTAAATAAATTCAATTCTGTGATAGCCTAAACGTGCCCCCCCCCCCCCCCCCCCCCCCCCCCCCCCCGCGTGCAGTCTTGGTTTGTTTTCAGTTGTGTTTTTCGTAAAGTTTCAGTGCTTGGTGGTTAAACAAATATGAGACTATAGTGTTGAAACAATGATTTTTTGCTATTCCTCGTTGCTGAGAACTGATTCTCAAAAGCTGAATTGACTAAGCCATTATTATGTAGTAGCTTTATGCTGT
Organism: Theodoxus fluviatilis; assembly: GCA_034096865.1. NCBI lineage: Eukaryota > Metazoa > Mollusca > Gastropoda > Cycloneritida > Neritidae > Theodoxus > Theodoxus fluviatilis. The sequence continues at coordinate 64,183 of JAWQFJ010002922.1, read as the reverse complement.
TAAAGTTGCCCCATTTTTCAGTTTTGAAGGGCATCGCGACAGTGCATATATCTAAAAATGCCAAATCTCAGGAACCAATAAAGGTATCCGCTTACTTTTTTGTGTGTTTTGCTTTTTGACTCACATGCGAAGCAAAAGTGAGTCTATGTACTCACCCGTGTCGTCCGTCCGGGCGTCCGGGCGTCCGGGCGTCCGGGCGTCCGTGAAAAACTTTAACGTTGGATTTTTCTCGGAGACTATTAAGTCTATCAACACCCAATTTGGCATGATGGTGTATGATGACAAGGCCTCAAAAAACATACATAGTGACTTGATCTTGCTTCAAGGTCAAGGTCGCAGGGGCCATAAATGTTGTCTAAAAAACAGTCATTTTTCACATTTTCTCAATTTTCTCTGAAGTTTTTGAGATTGGATACCTGACCTATATATGGTATATAGGGCAAAGTAAGCCCTATCTTTTGATACCAGTTTGGTTGACCTTGCTTCAAGGTCAAGGTCACAGGAGCTCTTCAAAGTTGGATTGTATACATATTTTGAAGTGACCTTGACCCTGAACTATGGAAGATAACTGTTTCAAACTTATTAATTATGTGGGGCACATGTTATACTTTCATCATGAGACACATTTGGTCACATATCATCAAGGTCAAGGTCACTTTGACCCTTATGAAATGTGACCAAAATGGGGTAGTGAACCACTAAAATGACCATATCTCATGGTAGAAAGTGCCAATACGCACCATTGTGCTTCCTATGTCTTGAATTAACAGCTTTGTGTTGCATGACCTTGGATGACATTGACCTTGGGTCAAGGTCACATGTATTTTGATAGGAAAAATGTGTAAAGCATTTCTTAGTGTATGATGTCATTGGTAGGTTTAGTTGTTTGACCTTGACCTTGAAGGTCACCTGAAGGTCAAGGTCATATAAAGGTCAAGGTCAAGCATGTGAGTCGTATGGGCTTTGCCCTTCTTGTTTTACATTGTTCTTCAAATAAACATCAAAACATAAATTCCCATTTTATAACCAAATTTTGACTGCCGCAACCTGGCATGTGTCAGTCACTGACGACGTGTCTGTGTCAGTCACTGATGACATGTGTGTCTGTGTCAGTCACTGATGACATGTGTGTCTGTGTCAGTCACTGATGACATGTGTGTGTCAGTCACTGATGCCATGTGTGTGTCAGTCACTGATGACATGTGTCTGTGTCAGTCACTGATGGCATGTGTCTGTGTCAGTAATTGATGACATGTGCATGTGTCAGTCACTGGTGACATGTGTATGTGTCAGTCACTGATGACATGTGTGTCTGTGTCAGTCACTGATGACTTATGGTCAAAAGTACAGAGGTGAGCAGAGGGTCAATTTCAATTGTTGTCAAGTGGAAAACAATGACACCGTCAGCCCCAAAAAGCAAAGAAACAATTTATTTCGGTGACAGGTAGTGTACATTTTAATATTTTATAAATATTTTCGAGCATATTTCACACTTATAAAGACCGGCGCTGGTTAGTAGGATGGTTATGCAACTCAAATCTGCAATAATCCCAACATCGACGAAAATCAAGAAAATAGTGAGTTTGCACTGCCGTATCCCCCCTTAAGTAAAATTGTGAAAATGGCAAAGAATGAAATTTTTTTCTTCTCAAGCTTAAATGGAGCGGATGATTTATGTGATGCATGCATAGAGTGGGATGGTCTGTGTCAAGGATTGGGTGGATGGGTGTAGTGAATTTGTAGTCATGAAGTATGGATTCAGTGAAAATGAATTGGAGTGGACAGGTCAGTTGGGGAAGGTTGTGTTTTGACTTGGAGACAAACTTGCCATAAATGAAGAGACACCAGCTAGAGCAAGTCAGCTACAAAATGAATATCCTGAAACATGAAAACATTGGAAGTTGCAGGTTGATAATAAAGTGTAATTGAATTACATATTTTAATTTTTAATTATATTGCATTAAAAATTTTCAAAACAAACTTTGCATTGGAAGTATCGTTAAAAGTAAAGAGTGGACAAGTGGCATATAATTGTATGTGGTCTTAATATTTCACAGACATGTTTGATCACCAGGAAGCATAATGTTCTGTAGGTTTGTACAGCACTTCTGCTCAGCTGGAAGAGAATCCCAATTTCTTTCCGTTGCCATGAGGGTGACATTTTGGGTGGAGGGGCATCATTGTACTATAGTTAATGTCACCTTTCATCAGACATGCCATTGCTTACTAAGGCTTGCTTTCCTCAGCGATGGCTGCGACAGGCCATGTCAACAGAGGGTGGTGACACTTCCTCAGTCGGGGTGGCCTTCAGCCCTAGTCATGTTGCCAGTCTCCACAGCCCCAGCTCCTCCCCTCCCCCTGGTGAGTCTCCATCTTGCCACCCCCATCTCCCCACCCCCTGCACACTTCACCCCAAGCACACTTCACCCAGGTTTTGCAGGGTTGTGTGTGTGTGTGTGTGTGTGTGTGAGCGTGTGTGTCATGTTCATTGCTGGTTGCTCGTGTGTATCGTGCCTTGTGTGTATGACTTCATTGTTTCAGTTACATGTCTTGTATGGAGTGTTCTCCAGACCTGGGTACCCGTACGAATTATGCGTATAAATACGGGAGAGAAAATGGAATACGAAAATTACGCATGCCTCTGAAAAAATACGGTGAAAAAATTGCAACTTTTGCGTATTCGTAGATGTGCAATTTCACGCAATAAAGTGCACATTTGGCACGGAGAGCTGGTCGTGACTCTTTGCCATGGAGCAGTTTGTATCCGGCAGTTTCATTGGTCGACAGTTATCGACTGACCATTCAGGGCCAATCATAGCGCTCCTACCAACAACGCTCTGTTTCTGGAAAAGTATGAGTGGCACACACAGTCTGCGAGAAAGCTCCCGGTCACCATGCCAAAAAGAAAAGGAATTTTGCCTTCAAGCAGCGCAAAAAAGGCAAAGCGAGATCAGGTTTTTCTGCCGAAGTATCGGCAGATGCCAGGTATCATCGAATCGGCAAAAGATGTGCACCATGCGAGATGCAATTATTGCGACTGTGACTTCAGTATTTCCCATTCTGGATACTTCGACATTGCCCGTCACTGTTCTGGGAAGGATCACAAACAACGAGTCGAGGCAGAAAAGGAAAAAGCAGGCATTCCGTAGCTGGACAATTTTCTTGTTTCAAAGTCCATAACATCGGGAGAGGAGAAAGTAATCCGTGCTGAAGTGATGATGACTGAACTGATCGTCAAAAGCTGCATTTTTTAAATTGTCGATCCCCGCTAAAAATACGCACTGTTAAAAAAAAACAACACATATCTGAACCAGTGAGTACGCAGAGGTAAAATTTGGGGTACCCAGGTCTGGTTCTCTTTCTGCGTATTTGTGCCATATGCGATGGGCTTTCATCCGATCTGTGCTTTATATGGGGGCCCATGGTTGGTCCTGTTATTGCTTGGCTTGTGTGTTGAAACCATGTATGTGTGCCGTGACTTATTGGTTTATTGCTTTCGCCTGTGTCAAGTTGTTGCTGTGGTGTGTTGCTTTGGGCTTGGCCTGTTTGTGTGCTTATGCATTGTATGTGTACTGTGCCTGATTTTGCTTTACTTGTGTCTGGCATTATTTATGTTTCATGTCTTTCATGCCTGTAAAGCGCTTTGAGCATGTAAATAAAAATGCGCTGTATAAATAAACTGTATAATTATTGACTCACATGCGAAGCAAAAGTGAGTCTATGTACTGAGGCGTGTCGTCCGTCTGTCCGTCCGTCCGTCCGTCCGTCCGGGCGTCCGGGCGTCCGTCCGTCCGGGCGTAAAAAACTTAAACGTTGGATTTTTCTTGGAGACTATTAAGTCTATCAACACCAAATGTGGCATGATGGTGTATGATGACAAGGCCTCAAAAAACATACATAGTGACTTGACCTTGCTTCAAGGTCAAGGTCACAGGAGCCATAAATGTGGTCTCAAAAACAGTCATTTTTCACATTTTCCCAATTTTCTCCCACGTTATTGAGAATGGCGACCTTAGCTACAAGTGGTATATAGGTCAAAGCAAGCCCTATCTTTTGATACCAGTTTGGTTGACCTTGCTTCAAGGTCAAGGTCACAGGAGCTCTTCAAAGTTGGATTGTATACATATTTTGAAGTGACCTTGACCCTGAACTATGGAAGATAACTGTTTCAAACTTAATAGTTATGTGGGGCACATGTTATACTTTCATTATGAGACACATTTGTTCACATATCATCAAGGTCAAGGTCACTTTGACCCTTATGAAATGTGACCAAAATGGGGTAGTGAACCACTAAAAGTGACCATATCTCATGGTAGAAAGTGCCAATAAGCACCATTGTGCTTCCTATGTCTTGAATTAACAGCTCTGTGTTGCATGACCTTGGATGACCTTGACCTTGGGTCAAGGTCACATGTATTTTGGTAGGAAAAATGTGTAAAGCATTTCTTTGTGTATGATGTCATTGGTAGGTTTAGTTGTTTGACCTTGACCTTGAAGGTCACCTGAAGGTCAAGGTCATATAAAGGTCAAGGTCAAGCATGTGAGTCGTATGGGCTTTGCCCTTCTTGTTATGTGTGTGTGTGTGAGCGTGTGTGTGTGTGAGCATGTGTGTGTGAGCGTGTGTGTGTGTGCGTGTGTGTGTGTGTGCGTGTTGGAGTGTGTGTGTGCGTGTGTGTGTGTGTGCATGTATGTGTGTTTGTTTGCATGTGCTCTTGAATAATATTATGTAATGGTTCCTGTGTTGTACATGGCTGCCATTGAGGAAGTATATGATTTTTGTAGTGTCTGATTTCGTCACACCCCTGAAGAAGCGCCGATTGGCACGAGAGTCGCTGTCTCAGGATCAGCCCTCCACTTCCTGTCCGTCCACACACACCCCCTCCCAGGTGGGGCAGGGCGGCCCTGACTACATGGACCTTTCCCTGCAGAATGGCCTCTACGAGCTAGCTCGGATTGCTCTTATTGAGAAGGTGAGTTCCTTCACCCTGTTGTGTGATATGCCAATTTTATCTGGGGCTGCATGCTTGACCCTCGGCTACAGCATGGGACTGGCCAACAGGGTTGAGCTACAACTGAGATGATGTTTATACCAAAACCTATGATGTTCATGAGACTGATAAAAGACTTTGCATGAGAAGTTGGCCCATCTAAAATGCAGGATCTTATTGCTTTGCTTAGAGACCTTATTGTTTTATTGTCTCCTAAAGTTGCCTTTGTGTGTGCAGGTACAGACCAGCCTACACATTTTGCCAGGCAGAATGCTGTTGGCTCAAGTTATGTATACTATCTCTGATGTTTAAATTGCTATGGCCCCCATTTAAGAGGGAGACAAACCAGAGCTGAGGTTTCGAAGAAGATACCGAGTTGTATTTTTAACTGTCAGAAAGGTTCAGGGGTAAGCAGTAGGGTTGAGCATTCATGTAAACAGTCTATGAAAAAATTTTGGGTTTTTAAGTGCCCACAGCTACAGGTGCTCTTTCCTTTGTCAGTCTTTGTCAAAGTCCTAGCAGCTGCCTGCCTAACTTTGCCACTATTTCCATCTCTATTCTGCTGTCCTTCTGCCAGAACTCTCTCAGTTGTGTTATTCAACTACAATTCTTTTTTCTGTAGATAAAAGGTAAACCTCTGGATTCACAAAACCTAATATGATCACAAGGATCGTTGAAAAGTTTCCATTAACGGGCCACATGAGTGGACTCATCCAAGGAGAGGGGTGTGAACACGACAGCCAAGCTGGCGGAAAACACAAAATGGTAGTACACCTCTGCTGCGTTTTTACGAGTAAAAAAAAAATCAAATCCTTTTTAAAATTCTATATATGAATCGCTGCGAATTCACTGAGAATTAACCAACCAAGATCGCTTGCCTGTCAGATGCTGTTGCTTGCTAGCTTGTAGGGCCTGGCAGCTTGGTTGTCTTTCCACACCCCTCTCCATGGACAAGCCCACTAGTGTGGCCCGTTATCCAGGATCACTTCAAGGTGTCGGAATCCCTGGTTTTACAATAGAGCAAATGTTTCAGGGCTAGTCCTTCTTCAGCTTCCTGCTCTGTCATAATACAGGATGCCTATACTTTGAAGTGATTCTTGTGATCATATCTTTTTTATGGTAATTGGTCAGTGCTCGCCTTTTATTTTTGTGGACATCTTACCTCTCCACTTCATTTTGTGATAACTACTGTGTGTGTGTGTGTTGTGTGTCTGTCTGTTTGTCTGTCTGTCTGTCTGTCTGTCTGTCTGTCTGTCTGTCTGTCTGTCTGTCTGTCTGTCTGTCTGTCTGTCTGTCTGTCTGTCTCTCTGTCTCTTTCCCTGTCTCTCTCTGTTTCTTTTTGTTTCTCTCTCTCTCTCTCTCTCTCTCTCTCTCTCTCTCTCTCTCTCTCCTCTCTCTCTCTCTCTCTCTCTCTCTCTCTCTCTCTCTCTCTCTCTCTCTCTCCTGTGTTTGTGTGTGTGTACTCATTCATCCCTGCTCACTTACTAGAACATGTTTATTGGCTTAGTTTCTCACTGGTGTATGTCTTGTTTTTTACAGGAGAAGTTGTCTAAAGATGTGGCCAGTCCTTCAAAGTCAGCAGCACGTGTGCTGAGGTTAGAGGAGGAAACAGTGGACAGGGTAGAAACTGCCCCATCCAGGACTCCCACTAGGGATGCAGGCACTGTGGAAACCAGCTCCACCTCTGCTGTTGTAGAGGGCCTTGGTGAGGCATGCAGTGAGGGCAACTCCCAGGACAACTCGGAAAACGTGGAAGACAGTCGAACTGCTGAGGCTTGTGTTTCTTCAGGGCAGTCTGTGCATCCTTCAGTGGTTGAAAGTGCTGATGCAGTGAGTGAAAGCAGACCTAAATCTCCTGCTGAGCAGTCAAGGAACTCTACAGACACAAACAGGGTTTCCTCCCATGCGGAAGTGCAACCGCAGGACAGGGTTGGCTGCAGCTCCTCAGTAGTGGAGTCCAGCCTCAGTGCTGGCTCAGATATTCCAGTCATGGCAGTATCAGAACATGCAAGTCAGGTAAAAGATGGCAGCTCAACAGCAGAGTGGAAAAACTTGGACAACTTGGAATCCAGCTCTTCCTCAGCATCATGTAGAGGGCGTGGGGAGGAGGCGGAGACTTTGAGGACAGATGTGCTCATGGAGAGTTCAGAGAGCTACGAATGCTGTGGGGAGGAACGGAGCTCAGGGCAGATCTCCAGCTCCCAAGGTTTTGTGCCTATGTCAGCATGGGAGGACCCGCATACCTCCTCACAGGGGAACACCACCACCACCAGCAGACCTGTGGAGGTGGATGGCTCAGAAAGTGAAGTCTCCTTAGGCCCCAACATTTCTAGTTCAGGAGATGTGGTGGAAACTGGTGTGGGCAGCTCCAATTCTGGCAGCCATGAGGTTGCTGACAGTGCAGAGGAGACAACAGGCAGTTGTCGAGAGGCCAGGGAGGTTGAGGAGGAGGGTTTATCTTCACGGTGCAGCCAGCAGGAGGTTCCCAGGGAAGCTTCAAGCAGTGGAGGTGAGGCAGGTGGCTCAGCTCCCCAGGAGTGCCGTGTGTCGAGTTGCTCACAGGACTCAAGTGTGGAGGGGGAGGCAGGCATCTCATCATCACATGGACAGCGGTCCCCTGGCCAGGAAGTGGAGGATGGAGAGTGCGACTCCTCTGTGCCAGGTATGGGGGAAGGTGTTGAGGTGGATGAGCACCGAAGGGAACGGTTACCATGCTGGGGGGAAGAGTGTGGAGTTGACTCCACTACCCAGCCAGGAGATCGCTCCACTGTGGATCCTGTTCTTTCCCCTGAATTCCTTGTTGGCTCCAGCAGGACTACTGGAAGAGACTCAGCCTGGGCCCCTGGGGAGGCGCAGTCAGCACTGCTCTCTCACAGCAGCAGAGGCGAGGCAAGGCTTGGATCGGAACCTGAGGCATCTTCTTCTTCACAAGCTGATAGCGCCTCGTCACAACGCACCACCAAGAAAAAGGTGAGGGAGTGTTCTGGATTGTTATCATTAGTCTCTGAACTCCAGAGATATGAAGTAGTCTTTGAATTGTCAATCTGGGCAAGAAACTTCAATCCATATTTCACTCTGAGAGTATTAAAACTTTTTCCATCAGAGGCAGCCTATAAACATTGGTGAATCTGTGTAAATTTTCTCTATCTCTTGATTGTAGGTCAGTCTGCTGGAGTACAGGCTCAGGCAGAGGGAGAGAAGCAATACGGAACCCAGTAGTGAGGTGTCGGCATCTCAACCTGTGGCTCCAGCTCTTTTCCCCCCAACCCGCCAATCTCCACCCCTAGAGGAAGTGCCCCCCACCTTGGCCCCTCTGCCTCTCTTCACCCCTGTTCAGCCTGCAGCCAAGGCTTTCACTCCAAGCAAGGGTATGTGTGTGTGTGTATATGTGTAGGTGTGTATATGTGTGTGTATATATATGTGTGTGTGTGCGTGCATGCGTGCGTGTGTGCGTGTTGTGCATGCCTGTGTATACTTGCGTGTATGTGTGAGTGTACGTTTATGTGCGTGCATGTGTGTGTGTGTATGTATGTGAGTGTGTGTATGTGCATATGTGTGTGGCTGCCTGTTGAGCTCTCTCCAATGATTTCTTTTTTCTTTCCAAGTCTGGATTTTTCTCTATCTCCCTCTATCTCTTGCTCTCTCCCTCTCTCTCTCCCACTCTCTCTTTCTCTTTCCCTGTCTCTCTTTCTCTTTCCCTCTCTCTTTCCCTTTCCCTCTCTCTTTCCTTTTCTCTCTCTCTCTCCTTCTCTCTCTCTTTCTCTCTCTCTCTCTCCTCTCTCTCTCGCTCTCTCTCTCTCTCTCTCCCTCTCTCTCTCTCTCTCTCTCCCCCCCCCCCCCCTCCCTCTCTCTCTCCCCCTCCCTCCCTCCCTCTCCTCTCTCCTCCCCCCCCCCCCCCCTCCCTCCCTCCTCTCCTCCCTCTCCCTCTCCCCCTCCCTCTCTCCCCCCCCTCTCCCCCTCCCTCTCTCTTCCCTCCCTCCCTCTCCCCCGCCCTCTCTCTCCCCCGCCCCCCCTCTCTCTCCCCTCCCTCTCTCTCCCGCCCTCCCTCTCTCAACCCGCCCTCCCTCCTCTCTCCCGCCCTCCCTCTCTCCCGCCCTCCCTCTCTCTCCCGCCCTCCCTCTCTCTCCTGCCCTCCCTCTCTCTCCTGCCCTCTCTCTCTCTCTCTCTCTCTCTCTCTCTCTCTCTCTCTCTCTCTCTCTCTCTCTCTCTCTCTCTCTCTCTCTCTCTCTCTCTCTCTCTCTCTCTCTCTCCCCCCTCTCCCCCCTTTGCAAGTATTTTACATTGTCAGGGTTTCAGGTTTGAGATCATCCACCCTCAAGTGTTCTTGCCGGTGTTGTGATGATGAGGATACATGTACTCTGTATGAAATAAGCCCAGAGATGGTAATACATAATTATGCAAAGAAAGTTTGAGATAAGTTTGGCTCGAAGCATACATTTTTTAGGAAAATTATAAATGATGACCACAGTCTCTGTTGAATTTTTGAAAGGATATGCACATCACTTCTGCCTGTAGGTGGAGCAAAAGGCACTGGAAAGCCAAGAGAAAAGCAGCTGTCTTTATCAGAGCGGCTCCGTCTAGAGTTCGGCTTGGATGACAGTGAAGAGGAGGAGATGAGCCACACAGCTGGTATGTTTCATCCACCTGCCTGACTTTCTGTCTGCCTGTTTCCTGGCAGTCTTGGGTTCTGTGTGCCTTTGAGCCTTTCTTGGTCTTTAAGTTTTTCTTGCTCCTGCGTGCTTGTGTGGGTGTTTGCCATGGTTTGTGCTATTTTAGACGTTGGTATAGATATGAGTATGTGTTCATTTGTGTGTGGGTGTGTGTGAGCGTGGGTGCGTGTGTGTGTGCGTGCCTGTCAGAGAGTTTGAAAGGCAGGCATCAAGAGTTCAATTTCTCTTGCATTGATAAAATGCTGATGCTTCTGTGGAAAGATATTGGTGAAGTTTAGTCGGCAACCACTTGAACCAGTGGTGATTGTGACCTGTCTCTTTGCAGATGAGGATGGCGACAGTGGACCAAACCAGCAACTCATGACCCCACCACCTCCCCCCTCAACCCCCTACCCTAGCCACCTAGCCACCCGCCTGCCCCCTCCTGCTCCACCCCTTCCCCCTGCCCTTCCTATTCCTCCTGTCCCTCCCGCCCCTCCTGTCCCTTCCAACAGTCATATGCCCTCTCTTATCCCCCCTCTACGGGGAAATCTGCCCCTCCGCCCCCCCTCTCCATCCCCCTCCTCCCCACTCCTCCCAACACCAGCCTCCCATCTCCATTCATCCAGCAGTGCCAGCAGCCCACTTCTCCCCTTTCCTTGTAAGTGGAGGCAAAAGCCTGGATTGACAGAATGATGGGCAGTGGTGGCATGCTTATCTCAGTGTGATTAAATGATGTTGAGGTATAGGAAGGGAGCTTTGGCTTGTTGGATGTGGTGGACTGGAATGCAGTGAGGTGTTAACGATGGGCTGAGAAATAATTTGGTGTGGTCATGGTAACCCAACCGGCCCTATTTCTCCCAGCCAACCCTAAATATTTTAACATTCGATTATGGAAGAAAATGAAGTAATAAATTGAAGGTAAGCAACAAACTGTGTGTTATCCCATCTTCCCTATGAGCACTATGTTGAAAAGCATTTTCACTCAGTAAGGCGAAATTTTGATTTGTGTTCAGATGGAGTTTCTGTATACATGACATTTCTTTAAACACATGTGCAATGTCTAAATAACCCTTACCTACCAACACCCCCACCCCACCCTTTTTTTCTCCCCACATTGCTTTAGTCACACCATTTGAGGGTTTTTGACTCACATGCGAAGCAAAAGTGAGTCTATGTACTCACCCGTTTCGTCCATCCGGGCGTCCGGGCGTCTAAAAACTTTAACGTTGGATTTTTCTCAGAGACTATTAAGTCTATCAATACCAAATGTGGCATGATGGTGTATGATGACAAGGCCTCAAAAAACATACAGTGACTTGACCTTGCTTCAAGGTCAAGGTCGCAGGGGCCATAAATGTTGTCTAAAAAACACCCATTTTTCACATTTTCTCATTTTCTCTGAAGTTTTTGAGATTGGATACCTGACCTATATATGGTATATAGGGCAAAGTAAGCCCTATCTTTTGACACCAGTTTGGTTGACCCTGCTTCAAGGCTTTCATCATGAGACAGACACATTTGGTCACATATCAAGGTCAAGGTCACTTTGACCCTTATGAAATGTGACCAAAATGGGGTAGTGAACCACTAAAAGTGACCATTACTCATGGTAGAAAGTGCCAATAAGCACCATTGTGCTTCCTATGTCTTGAATTAACAGCTTTGTGTTGCATGACCTTGGATGACCTTGACCTGGGCCAAGGCCACATGTATTTTGATAGGAAAAATGTGTAAAGCAGTTCTTAGCGTATGATGTCATTACGAGGTTGAGTTGTGTGACCTTGACCTTGAAGGTCACCTGAAGGTCAATGTCATGTAAAGGTCAAGGTCAAGCATGTGAGTCATATGGGCTTTGCCCTTCTTGTTCAGCCTAATGATAAGGGAATTGATTTATTTATCAGTTTAATCAACTGTGTGTTCATTTTTTGATTGTACAGAATACAGTGGATGCATAGGACATAGGGATGTTCATAGCTTTGTGGAAAAAGAGAGAAACATACTGTTTTAAATGTGGATGTAAAAATGGTTATGAAGCTGTTAGTGTTTCATGGCATAAGGCAGACTTCTAAGTGTGCATTGAAACTCATTTGGTGATGCCAGACGTGATTTGTGCAAGACAAATATAGGAAAATCAAGGCTTGACTTGCAGTCAAACCAGCTCTAGAGATTGTTGTAACCAATGGCTTTTCACGTCCTACAAAGGCTGATAAGGCATTAATATTCATTCATTTCATTTGGTGGTGCTGAATGCCCCAGGTCCTGTGTAGTGGCTGTGTGTCTGTGTGTTTGGAGACACTTTGATCCCAATGCACATGTCTTGCTAGATTGGCAGCTGCCTTGCATTGACTGAATGAGTTGGGATGCAGACATGCCTTGGATTCCTTTACACACGGACAGCTGGATTCATTCTAGTACTTTGCTCTGACTTTGTGTCCTATATTGCAAGCATTCAAGAAGCTTTACACATGAACTATGTTTCTTGTGTTGCAGCCAATTCTTCAGTTCCTTTACACATGAAGAGTGGCAACGGTTTAACTCTTGGCAAGGGGCTGTCCACTCCCCCCTCCCCCTTCGTGCGGCATCCATCTCAGAGAGGCATGCGCTCCCTTCCCACTCGCCTGCGCATGCCAGTCCCCCCTCCCCCACCTGGACTGCCTGTGGCCCCTGCAGGAATCCCCTTGGCAGCCCCAGTAGGGCAGTCTGACTCTGTGGGCATGCAGCGCCCCAGTCTTGGGAACGGCTTCATCCCCAACAAGCGACCCTGAGGGCAGCAAGCGGCTTTTGTGGGACAGAACTGGAAACTGGCACCTGACCCCAGTAGTCAAGGTGTGCTGGTAGTGCAGGTACTTGTGAATGACGAGAATGAAAGGATCGGCTGGTAGTTAAAACTCTTTCTCTAGGAGTTTGGCTGCCAGCAAGTACAGTGATGGCTGTGCATTAGTGTACATAGTCTCTGGAATGAAAGCACCTGGCAGAGGATAGTAGTGGGAATGTGTGCACAGGCAGGAATGAAGAATATTGCCAATGCCACTGCCTAGACGGAATGCTAGAGCTCCTACTAGTAGGGCTGTGGTGTTCATGCCATGAAGGCAGGTGCGTGGTGACTGCCGTGCTCACAGGTCTGTGGGGATGACCTGTGCATAGTGGGATCTGGTAAGAATGGAAGGCTGGAAAATGCAGTTGATGGATGAGATCATAGTGGCTTCTAGAGAAGCTCGGAGAGTTGACAGGAGAGTTCAACATGCCCAAACTGTCCTAGAGCAGAGCTTGGTGAGAGACTAGGCAATGGGCAGTGGACATGAGGTCCCTGTCAGGAGTTGGGTCAAACCCAACAAACTAGATGTTTATGGCCCCAGCAGCTTGGTATGGAGTACTCCCTGTAGGGAAGGGCAGCTGAACCTGGTGGTAGGACTGTGATGAATGAGTGAAGCATTCAATTCTAGATGTGACAGAGTAGCAGTGATCTAGATCTATTATTTTTACTAGAACTGATTGAAATGTGGAATCCTTTTAGACTGGCCAGGTTTGCTGCCTAGCATTTCTAAAACTGATGGTACTTGCTTGGTGTGGATCAAAGGTGGCATGAGAAGTAAAGGTAATGTGGAGGCTGTGTGAGACCCAACAGAGCCGACAGGGATGACTGGTTACAGTGGATCTGGGTTGGACCCGGAGTCAGATGCCAAGTGTGACAGCAGGTGGTGCATGCATAGCGCACCAAGTGTGCGTCTGTGCTGGATTGCGATTCTGTGGTGCTATCACTAGAGTAGTGATAGTGCTCCACTGTAATTATGTACATTGTAAATAGTCTCATTAAGAAAAGTATTCATTACAGTGTCAAATGTTCTGCATATGATCATTTTCACACTTGTTTCATTTATCCTTTTAACAAGTATGTGTGCATCCCCTCACCGTCTCATAGGATCGCTAACAGTGTTGGTGGGCTTGGAACAATGGGTGTAAATAAAGGAGGTGCAGCATGTATGTGATTTTTGTACAGATCATATTTAAATCAGACTAGACTACCTTTAGTTTCTGCCAGGTAGGAAGTCATTCGCAGCAACTGTACACAGTATGCATGAGACCAATTCTGTTCCTGCAATGTAGAGTCTTTACAGCGCCTGTACCTGATCATGATGCACATCTAGTGTGCCACTGTGGCCTTTTTTGTTCCTGTGCTTGCTGATCCTTGAACTTGAGTTCTTCCGGGTTTTACTGCCATCCTGGCCTCTACTTAATCCAGTACTGCCGTGCCCAGACTCCCGTCTGGTCTGGGATACTGAACTTTTGCCGAGGTCTTCTGTTCCTGGATGATTTGCTTTTAAAACAAAAACTTCAAAAAAAAAAATTAAAAATGATAATGTCTCTCTTTTACTACTGTGTTTGACTCTTCTTTCCCTTACTGTAATGCATTTGGTGAAGGAATTTATGCATGCAAAATCTTTTGGAGGAGCCAGCATAGATGGTCATTGCTCCCTTGAAGCAGACGTACAAGCAATCCACATTCTCTGGCTAAAGGCCAGAGGGGAGTCCAGAGATTTATTCCTGCTCCCATGACTTGTCTGTTCCCATCTTAATTACCTTGATGCAAGCAAGCTATGGTGCCATCTTGTTGGCATCTGTTGGTCTCATAAAGCCTTGGTTCTGACCCAAGACGGGTTTCATGGAACTAATTAGGCTTGTTCATGAGGCGCAGCAATGTGCAGCGCTGCTCAACACTTGCGCCGTGAAATGGCTTGTTCAGGACGAATAGCGCTGCATGTGATTCGGCGCTTTGCAGCGCTGCGCGTCCTGAACAAGCCGATTCACAGCGCAAGCGCTGTGCAGCGCTGCACATTGCTGCGCCTCGTGAACAAGCCTATAGTAATGCATCATGCACAATCCTCTCGCACCAGAGGTGCATTTCATTTCTAAAGGAGTTTTCAAACGTTCAGAGATGAATGCTTACAGCGAGTGCTTGCAAAGCCTCAAGCTTTTCTCCTAACAGCCTGGCCATGCAGACGCTCTGTGAGTGCTCATTTCTGAACATTTTCTGATGCCAGTAGAAATAAAATGTGCTTCGGGTCCATCAAGAGGATTGTTAGATAGCTTGTAAGAAACCTGCCTCTGGCGAGTCATCCAGTCTGTGGGCAGTGTCTGAAGTGACTGCACTCTACAGATGAAGATCCTGATCGTGTTTTCTTCCATTCATCCTGACAACTACCTTGAAGAGGTCACTCCAGTCTCACAGGCCGGCATGAGCTCAATGCACGGTGCCACCAGTCGCTGTAAATGAGGGGATCTTCAGGGCTATGGCTTGTCATGACAGCTAGTAAAGGGGATTGTAGCGAAGCATTCATATGTGGAAAGAATCCTATAATGGAGCTTGTAATAAGTCTCTGTAGAAATTTGATTGAGAAAGTGACATTCCTCAACTACTCCTCAATTGAAGCAGCCAGTTCTCTGACTAGGAGTAACAAGAAAATCCGTGTGCTCCCAGAAGTCAACACTGACAACACATCAAGGGCAGAAAAGTTTATTGCCACAAACAACTTGACACAATGTCCATTTGAAATGCACTTTTTTTTCTCATCAAAATACCAACTGGGGTTAAAGGTCAGTGTGCCTTGCGCCCTTTGTGAGCCTTGTTTGCCTTGGAAACGCCCTTCCTCCCTTTGGCGGCACCCTTCTTGGCTCCCTGCACCAAGTTCTTGAGGCGTCCACTCATCTTGGCACGCTTTCTGCAAAGGCAAATGAAGAGAAATTATGCATACAGATGCTTCAGTGTGTGGTTGGACATTCTGCCTTGACAGTCGGGGTCAGAATAATAAAAATAGACGTGAATGGTGACAGACAATAGTTTTATTGCTGGATCATCTTCCTGTTTAGTAAAAAGTAGAGGTACTGATATATCTAAACACACACAGGGGAGGAGGAGGAAAAATAGACTTCCCTTGTTGAATAAAGAGACATATATCATTGAAGGGTTGGCTGTGGAATTTTTGTGACATTCTATCCATGACTAACATGGGTCTCCAAATAACAGGTTACACTGTCCTTGTCTGTCTGTCGGCGCCAAAACTAGGATAAAAAAAGGATGACTGGTTGCTTACCGTCTGTTCAACACCCTGACGTCAAGGGGAATGTAGGCATAGGGGTCTGGCTTTCCCTTGACCTTCATGTCGCCCTTGGCTTTCTGTAAAGGAAAAGAGAAGCCTCAGCATAGGGCAACTTCATCAGGGAAAGCCTTGCTTCTTGAAGACTTGGCAGCCTGCATTCATATCCAGATGATGAGTTCTTTAATAAAAGGAGAACATCAACCATAATAGCCCTATATGCTTCAATTAAAGCAAGAGAATATAGTTTAACAAGTCCAAGATGCAGCAAGAGAATATAGTTTAACAAGTCCAAGATGCACCCACCATCAAAGTACCAACTTAAAATACGGATTAATTCAGCAAAACCTGATTGCCAGTGCTGTAGATGCATACTGCACAATTTCCACATTTGGCCCAACTGAGACCAGTAGTTTGCAAAATTGTGTCAAATTTTCATAAACTGCATATCTCATGTAGTTGAATGTCGTGTAACTGACTAGCATACAGCCAGGAACTGAGGGAAACACTGCTCAAGAGATGGAGACTCATCTTTTGAAGACGGGCGCGCAGTCATGAAATGTGTGGGTGTTGTGGAAGCAGTACTCACCTTGGCCCTGTATTCAGCCCCAGTCTGCACCTTAGCTTCCTTGCTGCCTTGCCCACCGCCTGTGGATCTGGTTCCAGCGGGAGGCAAGGGCATCCACAGGCCGGTGGGCAAGGCAGGCAAGGAAGCTAAGGTGCAGACTGGGGCTGAATACAGGGCCAAGGTGAGTACTGCTTCCACAACACCCACACATTTCATGACTGCGCGCCCGTCTTCAAAAGATGAGTCTCCATCTCTTGAGCAGTGTTTCCCTCAGTTCCTGGCTGTATGCTAGTCAGTTACACGACATTCAACTACATGAGATATGCAGTTTATGAAAATTTGACACAATTTTGCAAACTACTGGTCTCAGTTGGGCCAAATGTGGAAATTGTGCAGTATGCATCTACAGCACTGGCAATCAGGTTTTGCTGAATTAATCCGTATTTTAAGTTGGTACTTTGATGGTGGGTGCATCTTGGACTTGTTAAACTATATTCTCTTGCTGCATCTTGGACTTGTTAAACTATATTCTCTTGCTTTAATTGAAGCATATAGGGCTATTATGGTTGATGTTCTCCTTTTATTAAAGAACTCATCATCTGGATATGAATGCAGGCTGCCAAGTCTTCAAGAAGCAAGGCTTTCCCTGATGAAGTTGCCCTATGCTGAGGCTTCTCTTTTCCTTTACAGAAAGCCAAGGGCGACATGAAGGTCAAGGGAAAGCCAGACCCCTATGCCTACATTCCCCTTGACGTCAGGGTGTTGAACAGACGGTAAGCAACCAGTCATCCTTTTTTTATCCTAGTTTTGGCGCCGACAGACAGACAAGGACAGTGTAACCTGTTATTTGGAGACCCATGTTAGTCATGGATAGAATGTCACAAAAATTCCACAGCCAACCCTTCAATGATATATGTCTCTTTATTCAACAAGGGAAGTCTATTTTTCCTCCTCCTCCCCTGTGTGTGTTTAGATATATCAGTACCTCTACTTTTTACTAAACAGGAAGATGATCCAGCAATAAAACTATTGTCTGTCACCATTCACGTCTATTTTTATTATTCTGACCCCGACTGTCAAGGCAGAATGTCCAACCACACACTGAAGCATCTGTATGCATAATTTCTCTTCATTTGCCTTTGCAGAAAGCGTGCCAAGATGAGTGGACGCCTCAAGAACTTGGTGCAGGGAGCCAAGAAGGGTGCCGCCAAAGGGAGGAAGGGCGTTTCCAAGGCAAACAAGGCTCACAAAGGGCGCAAGGCACACTGACCTTTAACCCCAGTTGGTATTTTGATGAGAAAAAAAAGTGCATTTCAAATGGACATTGTGTCAAGTTGTTTGTGGCAATAAACTTTTCTGCCCTTGATGTGTTGTCAGTGTTGACTTCTGGGAGCACACGGATTTTCTTGTTACTCCTAGTCAGAGAACTGGCTGCTTCAATTGAGGAGTAGTTGAGGAATGTCACTTTCTCAATCAAATTTCTACAGAGACTTATTACAAGCTCCATTATAGGATTCTTTCCACATATGAATGCTTCGCTACAATCCCCTTTACTAGCTGTCATGACAAGCCATAGCCCTGAAGATCCCCTCATTTACAGCGACTGGTGGCACCGTGCATTGAGCTCATGCCGGCCTGTGAGACTGGAGTGACCTCTTCAAGGTAGTTGTCAGGATGAATGGAAGAAAACACGATCAGGATCTTCATCTGTAGAGTGCAGTCACTTCAGACACTGCCCACAGACTGGATGACTCGCCAGAGGCAGGTTTCTTACAAGCTATCTAACAATCCTCTTGATGGACCCGAAGCACATTTTATTTCTACTGGCATCAGAAAATGTTCAGAAATGAGCACTCACAGAGCGTCTGCATGGCCAGGCTGTTAGGAGAAAAGCTTGAGGCTTTGCAAGCACTCGCTGTAAGCATTCATCTCTGAACGTTTGAAAACTCCTTTAGAAATGAAATGCACCTCTGGTGCGAGAGGATTGTGCATGATGCATTACTATAGGCTTGTTCACGAGGCGCAGCAATGTGCAGCGCTGCACAGCGCTTGCGCTGTGAATCGGCTTGTTCAGGACGCGCAGCGCTGCAAAGCGCCGAATCACATGCAGCGCTATTCGTCCTGAACAAGCCATTTCACGGCGCAAGTGTTGAGCAGCGCTGCACATTGCTGCGCCTCATGAACAAGCCTAATTAGTTCCATGAAACCCGTCTTGGGTCAGAACCAAGGCTTTATGAGACCAACAGATGCCAACAAGATGGCACCATAGCTTGCTTGCATCAAGGTAATTAAGATGGGAACAGACAAGTCATGGGAGCAGGAATAAATCTCTGGACTCCCCTCTGGCCTTTAGCCAGAGAATGTGGATTGCTTGTACGTCTGCTTCAAGGGAGCAATGACCATCTATGCTGGCTCCTCCAAAAGATTTTGCATGCATAAATTCCTTCACCAAATGCATTACAGTAAGGGAAAGAAGAGTCAAACACAGTAGTAAAAGAGAGACATTATCATTTTTAATTTTTTTTTTTGAAGTTTTTGTTTTAAAAGCAAATCATCCAGGAACAGAAGACCTCGGCAAAAGTTCAGTATCCCAGACCAGACGGGAGTCTGGGCACGGCAGTACTGGATTAAGTAGAGGCCAGGATGGCAGTAAAACCCGGAAGAACTCAAGTTCAAGGATCAGCAAGCACAGGAACAAAAAAGGCCACAGTGGCACACTAGATGTGCATCATGATCAGGTACAGGCGCTGTAAAGACTCTACATTGCAGGAACAGAATTGGTCTCATGCATACTGTGTACAGTTGCTGCGAATGACTTCCTACCTGGCAGAAACTAAAGGTAGTCTAGTCTGATTTAAATATGATCTGTACAAAAATCACATACATGCTGCACCTCCTTTATTTACACCCATTGTTCCAAGCCCACCAACACTGTTAGCGATCCTATGAGACGGTGAGGGGATGCACACATACTTGTTAAAAGGATAAATGAAACAAGTGTGAAAATGATCATATGCAGAACATTTGACACTGTAATGAATACTTTTCTTAATGAGACTATTTACAATGTACATAATTACAGTGGAGCACTATCACTACTCTAGTGATAGCACCACAGAATCGCAATCCAGCACAGACGCACACTTGGTGCGCTATGCATGCACCACCTGCTGTCACACTTGGCATCTGACTCCGGGTCCAACCCAGATCCACTGTAACCAGTCATCCCTGTCGGCTCTGTTGGGTCTCACACAGCCTCCACATTACCTTTACTTCTCATGCCACCTTTGATCCACACCAAGCAAGTACCATCAGTTTTAGAAATGCTAGGCAGCAAACCTGGCCAGTCTAAAAGGATTCCACATTTCAATCAGTTCTAGTAAAAATAATAGATCTAGATCACTGCTACTCTGTCACATCTAGAATTGAATGCTTCACTCATTCATCACAGTCCTACCACCAGGTTCAGCTGCCCTTCCCTACAGGGAGTACTCCATACCAAGCTGCTGGGGCCATAAACATCTAGTTTGTTGGGTTTGACCCAACTCCTGACAGGGACCTCATGTCCACTGCCCATTGCCTAGTCTCTCACCAAGCTCTGCTCTAGGACAGTTTGGGCATGTTGAACTCTCCTGTCAACTCTCCGAGCTTCTCTAGAAGCCACTATGATCTCATCCATCAACTGCATTTTCCAGCCTTCCATTCTTACCAGATCCCACTATGCACAGGTCATCCCCACAGACCTGTGAGCACGGCAGTCACCACGCACCTGCCTTCATGGCATGAACACCACAGCCCTACTAGTAGGAGCTCTAGCATTCCGTCTAGGCAGTGGCATTGGCAATATTCTTCATTCCTGCCTGTGCACACATTCCCACTACTATCCTCTGCCAGGTGCTTTCATTCCAGAGACTATGTACACTAATGCACAGCCATCACTGTACTTGCTGGCAGCCAAACTCCTAGAGAAAGAGTTTTAACTACCAGCCGATCCTTTCATTCTCGTCATTCACAAGTACCTGCACTACCAGCACACCTTGACTACTGGGGTCAGGTGCCAGTTTCCAGTTCTGTCCCACAAAAGCCGCTTGCTGCCCTCAGGGTCGCTTGTTGGGGATGAAGCCGTTCCCAAGACTGGGGCGCTGCATGCCCACAGAGTCAGACTGCCCTACTGGGGCTGCCAAGGGGATTCCTGCAGGGGCCACAGGCAGTCCAGGTGGGGGAGGGGGGACTGGCATGCGCAGGCGAGTGGGAAGGGAGCGCATGCCTCTCTGAGATGGATGCCGCACGAAGGGGGAGGGGGGAGTGGACAGCCCCTTGCCAAGAGTTAAACCGTTGCCACTCTTCATGTGTAAAGGAACTGAAGAATTGGCTGCAACACAAGAAACATAGTTCATGTGTAAAGCTTCTTGAATGCTTGCAATATAGGACACAAAGTCAGAGCAAAGTACTAGAATGAATCCAGCTGTCCGTGTGTAAAGGAATCCAAGGCATGTCTGCATCCCAACTCATTCAGTCAATGCAAGGCAGCTGCCAATCTAGCAAGACATGTGCATTGGGATCAAAGTGTCTCCAAACACACAGACACACAGCCACTACACAGGACCTGGGGCATTCAGCACCACCAAATGAAATGAATGAATATTAATGCCTTATCAGCCTTTGTAGGACGTGAAAAGCCATTGGTTACAACAATCTCTAGAGCTGGTTTGACTGCAAGTCAAGCCTTGATTTTCCTATATTTGTCTTGCACAAATCACGTCTGGCATCACCAAATGAGTTTCAATGCACACTTAGAAGTCTGCCTTATGCCATGAAACACTAACAGCTTCATAACCATTTTTACATCCACATTTAAAACAGTATGTTTCTCTCTTTTTCCACAAAGCTATGAACATCCCTATGTCCTATGCATCCACTGTATTCTGTACAATCAAAAAATGAACACACAGTTGATTAAACTGATAAATAAATCAATTCCCTTATCATTAGGCTGAACAAGAAGGGCAAAGCCCATATGACTCACATGCTTGACCTTGACCTTTACATGACATTGACCTTCAGGTGACCTTCAAGGTCAAGGTCACACAACTCAACCTCGTAATGACATCATACGCTAAGAACTGCTTTACACATTTTTCCTATCAAAATACATGTGGCCTTGGCCCAAGGTCAAGGTCATCCAAGGTCATGCAACACAAAGCTGTTAATTCAAGACATAGGAAGCACAATGGTGCTTATTGGCACTTTCTACCATGAGATATGGTCACTTTTAGTGGTTCACTACCCCATTTTGGTCACATTTCATAAGGGTCAAAGTGACCTTGACCTTGATATGTGACCAAATGTGTCTCATGATGAAAGCCTTGAAGCAAGGTCAACCAAACTGGTATCAAAAGATAGGGCTTACTTTGCCCTATATACCATATATAGGTCAGGTATCCAATCTCAAAAACTTCAGAGAAAATGAGAAAATGTGAAAAATGGCTGTTTTTTAGACAACATTTATGGCCCCTGCGACCTTGACCTTGAAGCAAGGTCAAGTCACTATGTATGTTTTTTGAGGCCTTGTCATCATACACCATCATGCCACATTTGGTATTGATAGACTTAATAGTCTCTGAGAAAAATCCAACGTTAAAGTTTTTAGACGCCCGGACGCCCGGATGGACGAAACGGGTGAGTACATAGACTCACTTTTGCTTCGCATGTGAGTCAAAAACCCTCAAATGGTGTGACTAAAGCAATGTGGGGAGAAAAAAAGGGTGGGGTGGGGGTGTTGGTAGGTAAGGGTTATTTAGACATTGCACATGTGTTTAAAGAAATGTCATGTATACAGAAACTCCATCTGAACACAAATCAAAATTTCTCCTTACTGAGTGAAAATGCTTTTCAACATAGTGCTCATAGGGAAGATGGGATAACACACAGTTTGTTGCTTACCTTCAATTTATTACTTCATTTTCTTCCATAATCGAATGTTAAAATATTTAGGGTTGGCTGGGAGAAATAGGGCCGGTTGGGTTACCATGACCACACCAAATTATTTCTCAGCCCATCGTTAACACCTCACTGCATTCCAGTCCACCACATCCAACAAGCCAAAGCTCCCTTCCTATACCTCAACATCATTTAATCACACTGAGATAAGCATGCCACCACTGCCCATCATTCTGTCAATCCAGGCTTTTGCCTCCACTTACAAGGAAAGGGGAGAAGTGGGCTGCTGGCACTGCTGGATGAATGGAGATGGGAGGCTGGTGTTGGGAGGAGTGGGGAGGAGGGGGATGGAGAGGGGGGGCGGAGGGGCAGATTTCCCCGTAGAGGGGGGATAAGAGAGGGCATATGACTGTTGGAAGGGACAGGAGGGGCGGGAGGGACAGGAGGAATAGGAAGGGCAGGGGGAAGGGGTGGAGCAGGAGGGGGCAGGCGGGTGGCTAGGTGGCTAGGGTAGGGGGTTGAGGGGGGAGGTGGTGGGGTCATGAGTTGCTGGTTTGGTCCACTGTCGCCATCCTCATCTGCAAAGAGACAGGTCACAATCACCACTGGTTCAAGTGGTTGCCGACTAAACTTCACCAATATCTTTCCACAGAAGCATCAGCATTTTATCAATGCAAGAGAAATTGAACTCTTGATGCCTGCCTTTCAAACTCTCTGACAGGCACGCACACACACACGCACCCACGCTCACACACACCCACACACAAATGAACACATACTCATATCTATACCAACGTCTAAAATAGCACAAACCATGGCAAACACCCACACAAGCACGCAGGAGCAAGAAAAACTTAAAGACCAAGAAAGGCTCAAAGGCACACAGAACCCAAGACTGCCAGGAAACAGGCAGACAGAAAGTCAGGCAGGTGGATGAAACATACCAGCTGTGTGGCTCATCTCCTCCTCTTCACTGTCATCCAAGCCGAACTCTAGACGGAGCCGCTCTGATAAAGACAGCTGCTTTTCTCTTGGCTTTCCAGTGCCTTTTGCTCCACCTACAGGCAGAAGTGATGTGCATATCCTTTCAAAAATTCAACAGAGACTGTGGTCATCATTTATAATTTTCCTAAAAAATGTATGCTTCGAGCCAAACTTATCTCAAACTTTCTTTGCATAATTATGTATTACCATCTCTGGGCTTATTTCATACAGAGTACATGTATCCTCATCATCACAACACCGGCAAGAACACTTGAGGGTGGATGATCTCAAACCTGAAACCCTGACAATGTAAAATACTTGCAAAGGGGGGAGAGGGGGGGAGAGAGAGAGAGAGAGAGAGAGAGAGAGAGAGAGAGAGAGAGAGAGAGAGAGAGAGAGAGAGAGAGAGAGAGAGAGAGAGAGAGAGAGAGAGAGAGAGGGCAGGAGAGAGAGGGAGGGCAGGAGAGAGAGGGAGGGCGGGAGAGAGAGGGAGGGCGGGTGAGAGGGAGGGCGGGAGAGAGAGGGAGGGCGGGTGAGAGAGGGAGGGCGGGAGAGAGAGGGAGGGGAGAGAGAGGGCGGGGGAGAGAGAGGGCGGGGGAGAGGGAGGGAGGGAAGAGAGAGGGAGGGGGAGAGGGGGGGGAGAGAGGGAGGGGGAGAGGGAGAGGGAGAGAGAGAGGGAGGGGGGGGGGGGGGAGAGAGAGAGAGGGAGGGGGGGGGGGGGGGGAGAGAGAGGGAGGGGGGGGGGGGGGGAGAGAGAGAGAGAGAGAGAGAGGAGGGAGGGCGATACAGAGAGAGAGGAGAGAGAGAGAGAGAGAGAGAGAGAGAGAGAGAGAGAGAGAGAGAGAGAGAGAGAGAGAGAGAAAAGGAAAGAGAGAGGGAAAGGGAAAGAGAGAGGGAAAGAGAAAGAGAGACAGGGAAAGAGAAAGAGAGAGTGGGAGAGAGAGAGGGAGAGAGCAAGAGATAGAGGGAGATAGAGAAAAATCCAGACTTGGAAAGAAAAAAGAAATCATTGGAGAGAGCTCAACAGGCAGCCACACACATATGCACATACACACACTCACATACATACACACACACACATGCACGCACATAAACGTACACTCACACATACACGCAAGTATACACAGGCATGCACAACACGCACACACGCACGCATGCACGCACACACACACATATATATACACACACATATACACACCTACACATATACACACACACACATACCCTTGCTTGGAGTGAAAGCCTTGGCTGCAGGCTGAACAGGGGTGAAGAGAGGCAGAGGGGCCAAGGTGGGGGGCACTTCCTCTAGGGGTGGAGATTGGCGGGTTGGGGGGAAAAGAGCTGGAGCCACAGGTTGAGATGCCGACACCTCACTACTGGGTTCCGTATTGCTTCTCTCCCTCTGCCTGAGCCTGTACTCCAGCAGACTGACCTACAATCAAGAGATAGAGAAAATTTACACAGATTCACCAATGTTTATAGGCTGCCTCTGATGGAAAAAGTTTTAATACTCTCAGAGTGAAATATGGATTGAAGTTTCTTGCCCAGATTGACAATTCAAAGACTACTTCATATCTCTGGAGTTCAGAGACTAATGATAACAATCCAGAACACTCCCTCACCTTTTTCTTGGTGGTGCGTTGTGACGAGGCGCTATCAGCTTGTGAAGAAGAAGATGCCTCAGGTTCCGATCCAAGCCTTGCCTCGCCTCTGCTGCTGTGAGAGAGCAGTGCTGACTGCGCCTCCCCAGGGGCCCAGGCTGAGTCTCTTCCAGTAGTCCTGCTGGAGCCAACAAGGAATTCAGGGGAAAGAACAGGATCCACAGTGGAGCGATCTCCTGGCTGGGTAGTGGAGTCAACTCCACACTCTTCCCCCCAGCATGGTAACCGTTCCCTTCGGTGCTCATCCACCTCAACACCTTCCCCCATACCTGGCACAGAGGAGTCGCACTCTCCATCCTCCACTTCCTGGCCAGGGGACCGCTGTCCATGTGATGATGAGATGCCTGCCTCCCCCTCCACACTTGAGTCCTGTGAGCAACTCGACACACGGCACTCCTGGGGAGCTGAGCCACCTGCCTCACCTCCACTGCTTGAAGCTTCCCTGGGAACCTCCTGCTGGCTGCACCGTGAAGATAAACCCTCCTCCTCAACCTCCCTGGCCTCTCGACAACTGCCTGTTGTCTCCTCTGCACTGTCAGCAACCTCATGGCTGCCAGAATTGGAGCTGCCCACACCAGTTTCCACCACATCTCCTGAACTAGAAATGTTGGGGCCTAAGGAGACTTCACTTTCTGAGCCATCCACCTCCACAGGTCTGCTGGTGGTGGTGGTGTTCCCCTGTGAGGAGGTATGCGGGTCCTCCCATGCTGACATAGGCACAAAACCTTGGGAGCTGGAGATCTGCCCTGAGCTCCGTTCCTCCCCACAGCATTCGTAGCTCTCTGAACTCTCCATGAGCACATCTGTCCTCAAAGTCTCCGCCTCCTCCCCACGCCCTCTACATGATGCTGAGGAAGAGCTGGATTCCAAGTTGTCCAAGTTTTTCCACTCTGCTGTTGAGCTGCCATCTTTTACCTGACTTGCATGTTCTGATACTGCCATGACTGGAATATCTGAGCCAGCACTGAGGCTGGACTCCACTACTGAGGAGCTGCAGCCAACCCTGTCCTGCGGTTGCACTTCCGCATGGGAGGAAACCCTGTTTGTGTCTGTAGAGTTCCTTGACTGCTCAGCAGGAGATTTAGGTCTGCTTTCACTCACTGCATCAGCACTTTCAACCACTGAAGGATGCACAGACTGCCCTGAAGAAACACAAGCCTCAGCAGTTCGACTGTCTTCCACGTTTTCCGAGTTGTCCTGGGAGTTGCCCTCACTGCATGCCTCACCAAGGCCCTCTACAACAGCAGAGGTGGAGCTGGTTTCCACAGTGCCTGCATCCCTAGTGGGAGTCCTGGATGGGGCAGTTTCTACCCTGTCCACTGTTTCCTCCTCTAACCTCAGCACACGTGCTGCTGACTTTGAAGGACTGGCCACATCTTTAGACAACTTCTCCTGTAAAAAACAAGACATACACCAGTGAGAAACTAAGCCAATAAACATGTTCTAGTAAGTGAGCAGGGATGAATGAGTACACACACACAAACACAGGAGAGAGAGAGAGAGAGAGAGAGAGAGAGAGAGAGAGAGAGAGAGAGAGAGAGAGAGAGAGAGAGAGAGAGAGAGAGAGAGAGAGAGAGAGAGAGAGAGAAACAAAAAGAAACAGAGAGAGACAGGGAAAGAGACAGAGAGACAGACAGACAGACAGACAGACAGACAGACAGACAGACAGACAGACAGACAGACAGACAGACAGACAGACAGACAGACAAACAGACAGACACACAACACACACACACACAGTAGTTATCACAAAATGAAGTGGAGAGGTAAGATGTCCACAAAAATAAAAGGCGAGCACTGACCAATTACCATAAAAAAGATATGATCACAAGAATCACTTCAAAGTATAGGCATCCTGTATTATGACAGAGCAGGAAGCTGAAGAAGGACTAGCCCTGAAACATTTGCTCTATTGTAAAACCAGGGATTCCGACACCTTGAAGTGATCCTGGATAACGGGCCACACTAGTGGGCTTGTCCATGGAGAGGGGTGTGGAAAGACAACCAAGCTGCCAGGCCCTACAAGCTAGCAAGCAACAGCATCTGACAGGCAAGCGATCTTGGTTGGTTAATTCTCAGTGAATTCGCAGCGATTCATATATAGAATTTTAAAAAGGATTTGATTTTTTTTTTACTCGTAAAAACGCAGCAGAGGTGTACTACCATTTTGTGTTTTCCGCCAGCTTGGCTGTCGTGTTCACACCCCTCTCCTTGGATGAGTCCACTCATGTGGCCCGTTAATGGAAACTTTTCAACGATCCTTGTGATCATATTAGGTTTTGTGAATCCAGAGGTTTACCTTTTATCTACAGAAAAAAGAATTGTAGTTGAATAACACAACTGAGAGAGTTCTGGCAGAAGGACAGCAGAATAGAGATGGAAATAGTGGCAAAGTTAGGCAGGCAGCTGCTAGGACTTTGACAAAGACTGACAAAGGAAAGAGCACCTGTAGCTGTGGGCACTTAAAAACCCAAAATTTTTTCATAGACTGTTTACATGAATGCTCAACCCTACTGCTTACCCCTGAACCTTTCTGACAGTTAAAAATACAACTCGGTATCTTCTTCGAAACCTCAGCTCTGGTTTGTCTCCCTCTTAAATGGGGGCCATAGCAATTTAAACATCAGAGATAGTATACATAACTTGAGCCAACAGCATTCTGCCTGGCAAAATGTGTAGGCTGGTCTGTACCTGCACACACAAAGGCAACTTTAGGAGACAATAAAACAATAAGGTCTCTAAGCAAAGCAATAAGATCCTGCATTTTAGATGGGCCAACTTCTCATGCAAAGTCTTTTATCAGTCTCATGAACATCATAGGTTTTGGTATAAACATCATCTCAGTTGTAGCTCAACCCTGTTGGCCAGTCCCATGCTGTAGCCGAGGGTCAAGCATGCAGCCCCAGATAAAATTGGCATATCACACAACAGGGTGAAGGAACTCACCTTCTCAATAAGAGCAATCCGAGCTAGCTCGTAGAGGCCATTCTGCAGGGAAAGGTCCATGTAGTCAGGGCCGCCCTGCCCCACCTGGGAGGGGGTGTGTGTGGACGGACAGGAAGTGGAGGGCTGATCCTGAGACAGCGACTCTCGTGCCAATCGGCGCTTCTTCAGGGGTGTGACGAAATCAGACACTACAAAAATCATATACTTCCTCAATGGCAGCCATGTACAACACAGGAACCATTACATAATATTATTCAAGAGCACATGCAAACAAACACACATACATGCACACACACACACACGCACACACACACTCCAACACGCACACACACACACACGCACACACACACACGCTCACACACACATGCTCACACACACACACGCTCACACACACACACATAACAAGAAGGGCAAAGCCCATACGACTCACATGCTTGACCTTGACCTTTATATGACCTTGACCTTCAGGTGACCTTCAAGGTCAAGGTCAAACAACTAAACCTACCAATGACATCATACACAAAGAAATGCTTTACACATTTTTCCTACCAAAATACATGTGACCTTGACCCAAGGTCAAGGTCATCCAAGGTCATGCAACACAGAGCTGTTAATTCAAGACATAGGAAGCACAATGGTGCTTATTGGCACTTTCTACCATGAGATATGGTCACTTTTAGTGGTTCACTACCCCATTTTGGTCACATTTCATAAGGGTCAAAGTGACCTTGACCTTGATGATATGTGAACAAATGTGTCTCATAATGAAAGTATAACATGTGCCCCACATAACTATTAAGTTTGAAACAGTTATCTTCCATAGTTCAGGGTCAAGGTCACTTCAAAATATGTATACAATCCAACTTTGAAGAGCTCCTGTGACCTTGACCTTGAAGCAAGGTCAACCAAACTGGTATCAAAAGATAGGGCTTGCTTTGACCTATATACCACTTGTAGCTAAGGTCGCCATTCTCAATAACGTGGGAGAAAATTGGGAAAATGTGAAAAATGACTGTTTTTGAGACCACATTTATGGCTCCTGTGACCTTGACCTTGAAGCAAGGTCAAGTCACTATGTATGTTTTTTGAGGCCTTGTCATCATACACCATCATGCCACATTTGGTGTTGATAGACTTAATAGTCTCCAAGAAAAATCCAACGTTTAAGTTTTTTACGCCCGGACGGACGGACGCCCGGACGCCCGGACGGACGGACGGACGGACGGACAGACGGACGACACGCCTCAGTACATAGACTCACTTTTGCTTCGCATGTGAGTCAATAATTATACAGTTTATTTATACAGCGCATTTTTATTTACATGCTCAAAGCGCTTTACAGGCATGAAAGACATGAAACATAAATAATGCCAGACACAAGTAAAGCAAAATCAGGCACAGTACACATACAATGCATAAGCACACAAACAGGCCAAGCCCAAAGCAACACACCACAGCAACAACTTGACACAGGCGAAAGCAATAAACCAATAAGTCACGGCACACATACATGGTTTCAACACACAAGCCAAGCAATAACAGGACCAACCATGGGCCCCCATATAAAGCACAGATCGGATGAAAGCCCATCGCATATGGCACAAATACGCAGAAAGAGAACCAGACCTGGGTACCCCAAATTTTACCTCTGCGTACTCACTGGTTCAGATATGTGTTGTTTTTTTTTAACAGTGCGTATTTTTAGCGGGGATCGACAATTTAAAAAATGCAGCTTTTGACGATCAGTTCAGTCATCATCACTTCAGCACGGATTACTTTCTCCTCTCCCGATGTTATGGACTTTGAAACAAGAAAATTGTCCAGCTACGGAATGCCTGCTTTTTCCTTTTCTGCCTCGACTCGTTGTTTGTGATCCTTCCCAGAACAGTGACGGGCAATGTCGAAGTATCCAGAATGGGAAATACTGAAGTCACAGTCGCAATAATTGCATCTCGCATGGTGCACATCTTTTGCCGATTCGATGATACCTGGCATCTGCCGATACTTCGGCAGAAAAACCTGATCTCGCTTTGCCTTTTTTGCGCTGCTTGAAGGCAAAATTCCTTTTCTTTTTGGCATGGTGACCGGGAGCTTTCTCGCAGACTGTGTGTGCCACTCATACTTTTCCAGAAACAGAGCGTTGTTGGTAGGAGCGCTATGATTGGCCCTGAATGGTCAGTCGATAACTGTCGACCAATGAAACTGCCGGATACAAACTGCTCCATGGCAAAGAGTCACGACCAGCTCTCCGTGCCAAATGTGCACTTTATTGCGTGAAATTGCACATCTACGAATACGCAAAAGTTGCAATTTTTTCACCGTATTTTTTCAGAGGCATGCGTAATTTTCGTATTCCATTTTCTCTCCCGTATTTATACGCATAATTCGTACGGGTACCCAGGTCTGGAGAACACTCCATACAAGACATGTAACTGAAACAATGAAGTCATACACACAAGGCACGATACACACGAGCAACCAGCAATGAACATGACACACACGCTCACACACACACACACACACACACACACAACCCTGCAAAACCTGGGTGAAGTGTGCTTGGGGTGAAGTGTGCAGGGGGTGGGGAGATGGGGGTGGCAAGATGGAGACTCACCAGGGGGAGGGGAGGAGCTGGGGCTGTGGAGACTGGCAACATGACTAGGGCTGAAGGCCACCCCGACTGAGGAAGTGTCACCACCCTCTGTTGACATGGCCTGTCGCAGCCATCGCTGAGGAAAGCAAGCCTTAGTAAGCAATGGCATGTCTGATGAAAGGTGACATTAACTATAGTACAATGATGCCCCTCCACCCAAAATGTCACCCTCATGGCAACGGAAAGAAATTGGGATTCTCTTCCAGCTGAGCAGAAGTGCTGTACAAACCTACAGAACATTATGCTTCCTGGTGATCAAACATGTCTGTGAAATATTAAGACCACATACAATTATATGCCACTTGTCCACTCTTTACTTTTAACGATACTTCCAATGCAAAGTTTGTTTTGAAAATTTTTAATGCAATATAATTAAAAATTAAAATATGTAATTCAATTACACTTTATTATCAACCTGCAACTTCCAATGTTTTCATGTTTCAGGATATTCATTTTGTAGCTGACTTGCTCTAGCTGGTGTCTCTTCATTTATGGCAAGTTTGTCTCCAAGTCAAAACACAACCTTCCCCAACTGACCTGTCCACTCCAATTCATTTTCACTGAATCCATACTTCATGACTACAAATTCACTACACCCATCCACCCAATCCTTGACACAGACCATCCCACTCTATGCATGCATCACATAAATCATCCGCTCCATTTAAGCTTGAGAAGAAAAAAATTTCATTCTTTGCCATTTTCACAATTTTACTTAAGGGGGGATACGGCAGTGCAAACTCACTATTTTCTTGATTTTCGTCGATGTTGGGATTATTGCAGATTTGAGTTGCATAACCATCCTACTAACCAGCGCCGGTCTTTATAAGTGTGAAATATGCTCGAAAATATTTATAAAATATTAAAATGTACACTACCTGTCACCGAAATAAATTGTTTCTTTGCTTTTTGGGGCTGACGGTGTCATTGTTTTCCACTTGACAACATACACGATCGAAGCTTGAATGCCGACATGTTTGTAGGTAGGGGCGCACCCCCACAAAATGGGTGGGAAAGCTGCCTCAGGTCATGATTTTACTTAGTTTTAATCGGCTAAAATGAATCTCTAAAACGTCAAGAACAAGATTAAAACACATTGAAACAGAAAGATAAACAATCCTTCTGTCTGTTAGCATCCTTGTTATTATCAGATCTGTTTGATTTGAGTAATTCTGAGTCATTTGAAAGTTGTCACTTTTCAAGCTGTGTCGGCATCCATTTTGCGTTAGTCAACTTGGCCGAAATCACCACTCGACTTCGGAGGTGAAGTAAACACGCACTATTTCATCTTTATCAACAGATTTGATCTACATTAGCGGAATATAGTCCGTAGTTTACACTGGTAAATGTATTTTTTTCATGCGTTATTTAGTTTTTTTAATTAAATAATTTCTTTTATAGTGGTAATCTTTAAACCCGTGTAACTTTTGAACCGCTGAACCGATTGACCACATAAAGGATGCGCCTGAAAGCTCATTCATCTGCGATTCCAACCGTATAACACATGCCATCCTAGTAGTCAGACGAGAGGAGCGCAGCCAATGAGAAGAGAGCTTTGTAAGCACTTCGGCAGACTCGCTTCGACCGGCTATCATGGCGGACGCAGTGCTTTCTGTCGCTAGCGGCGAAGATAAATCTACATCTTTTGTGACGAAAATCAGAGCCATATTGGTCATATTTATCCTTAGGTAATCACTTTTGGCAGTATTATTTGCTAAATTCATTTGTAATTGTGAAAATACGTCGCTTGTTTTAGACCCACGTGTTGACCATATTACTAGCCGCTTAGGCTTAGCGGACGATTTCGTTTCAATGCTCTGTGCACTCGCGCGCTGATTTAATTTGTTTCTTTAGAAAACAGTTGCTGCTGCTGTGCCTAGATCAAGTTTGAGTCATTTCTGAATCATTCTATGCCGGATATTAACGTGTTTTCTCATGGATTGCGATGGACGTACATGGATTAATATACTTATATAGAGGTGCCTCGCCGCACCTCGCTTGCAATGACTTCGCTGTTGATCAACATTTCACTCCGAGTTGTGAAATGGGGTGTTTTTTTTACCTTTCGCCATACATGTGATATATTTATTTCAAAGTCAAACTAATCTTCAATCACTACTTCGATAGTTTTTAATTCTCTGCAGTCTGCTGTTGTTTTCTTAAGGATTAAATAAGGATGTAAGGAATATTTGCTCCTTTGCTGAAACGCTAGGCCTCGCGTTCCGAACACCATCCATTAATTCATCATTGTTTTTTTTCCAGTTTATCCAAGTTTTATGGTCTATCATACTAATTTGAGTCAAATAAAAGACTGACTGAAACTGTGAAAGTAAAACTAGTAAAAGTAAACAGCCCTGTGTCATGTGTGGTTTCAGTCATAAATCAGTAAATAATTGATAATTGATATGAGCATATTTTGTTTGTTACACATGTTGCACTTGCACCATATTCTTCTTCTGGCAAATCATTCACAGTGGAATCTCCAGCAAACCTGCCTGCCATGTACACCAGTTTTAAGCAGCACTTGATTGACAATTTTGTTTGAGTCTTTGAATGACTTTGAAGTAGGGTTATGAATTTGACAATCGCAACTTGTCCCACTGTGCGCTTTGCAAGAATTTTGTTTAGAACATAGAACTGTTAACAGTATTTGTAAATATCTTCCTTGATTTAACACATATGTGTGAAGATAACAGTATAACTAATCTACACACCAAAAATCATGGCTGTATTCCCAATAGTTTCTGAAATATTTCAATCTGAAATGTGGTTTTCCCCTAAATTTCCGTCGTTTCCACTGAAGATCATGGAGAATTTGTACATACTTGTGTGTGATTTTTTCAAACATTGCACTGTCTACAAAGCTTACATTGTAATCTGTCTATACACCAAAATTGGTGGTTGTATCTTCAATAGTTTCTGAATTATTGGCATTAAAGTGACAAAAAATGTACTTTTTCCTGTTGTTCCGCTTAACAAATTCGTGTTTTTGTCATTTTTGAGGCTCTTTTTCTCCCAAAATATGAAACTAGACTGGCTGAAAAAAATACACTTATTCTACACAAACATGTTTGGCATTTCTGAAAGTTCCAGACTGCTCCTGTACATATTATATGAAATGTGATGACCGAAAGTTGCCCCCTCGGCAATTTTGTGATCGGAGGTGCGAAAACATGTATACTAAAATCTCAATATCTCATGAACTAATGAAGGTATCCACTTACTTTTTTGTGTGTTATGCTTGTATTGTGTTCTTCTTTTAAAATATCACAAAACATACACTCTCACTTAAAAATAAAATTTTGACTGCCCCTACCTAATGTTTGGTATCATTTTGTAGCTCTTTCCATTAGGAGAATGCTGCAAGGGAGAGAACTCCTCTATACTAACTCAAGATAGCGTGGTTGACCTCAATAGGAGAGCCTATTTTGCGGGAGAACAAAGGAAATGGTCACGTGGGCCAATCAGAAGCTTAGAATTCCTCCCACAATTCTCCACTGCATGACGACAACATGGCGCCTCAGGTTGATCGCAGAATCTACTCGTAACTCTTCGCGTGTATTATTATTGTGATTTTGGTGCACTGAAGAAGCCAAATGCCGAGGAAAGGAAAACTAGTTAGAAGCAGGCAGTTAGAAGCTGCCAGGGCTGCAAAACGGCAGGATCTACCTCCTGCACCGATGTCAACGGATTCTCCGCGGCACGATCGATCGGTTATTTCGACTCCTGCACCGATGTCAACTGATTCTCCACGGCACTAGCAATCGGTTATTTCACCTCCTGCACCGATGTCAACAACAGATTCTCCAGTCCCACCCACTTCGTCAACTGATTGTGCAACTCAAGAACCGTTTCCATCCACTTCCCAAGCTGGAATTAGTGAATCAACTTCGGTTTCTGCATCTCGGAAGAAATTGGACATAGCAGCAAGCAGAAGTGCAGACTTTGCCTGTGGAGATGCTCAGTCTCAGAAGTGGCTGATTTCCCACGTGGATCAGTTGACGAAACTGCTGGCACAAGTTCCTTGCCTAGAATGTTTTGAAAATGAACTGGAAGTAGGCATCTGTGAAGGTGGAAATCAAGGATTTTCCACTAAATTGGAGCTCCTGTGTCACAAATGCGGCTTCAGAGCCGATGAACTGAGTTCTCCAAGAGTGGGAGGGTCCACAAAGAAGAACGTGGCATTTGAAGTCAACAGACTGATGACTCTGTTTAGTCATGAGGTTGGGACAGGCCATCGGGTTCTAGAGAAATTCAGCACCATCTTCGGATTGCCAGGAATGCACAAGAAGACCTTCCAGCGCCACGACCGGCTACTGACAGGTAAGAAAAACAATCATCTTGCTCAATTAAATTCCTTACATTGATCTGTGTATAATTATTGGTATTTTGTCGTGTTCTGACATGATTCTAAATCCATGAATACTGCTTCCTATGAATTGATTATTGCAGTCATCTAAGCTTTGTTTTCAGTTAGTATTTATGAATATGATCATATATTTAGTCCATGTCTTGCAATTTGCAGAAGTTGAAGTTCAGGAGGGTGCAGAGGTCCTGGAGCGTGCTGCTGCTGCTGTCAGAGAGGCCTACTCAGCAACTGATGCAGACCTTCAGGAGAGCCTTGGTGGAGGAGAGATTCCCATCATAGACATTAGTGTATCTTATGATGGGACCTGGCACAAAAGAGTCATTGTGCTGATAAGCATTTATTTTGCATTTTGTCCAACTCGGTTTTGAAGTGTCTGTAATTTTTTATAAATAGTTTCAGGAAAGATTTTGTCTAGATATTAGCTGTGGAGGTTGTTCAAGTTTCATAATGAGGGGCCAGCAATGCCATATGACTGGAGAAGTTTGATTATTGAATACTAGGACATTGAATCTTTTTCCCTTGATTTCTCAAAATACGGTTTTTGCTATATTTGAAAATACAAGGGAAAAAAGGGGACATGATACAGCCCTGAAATTTACAGGTCTTATTCTTTCTTATGTTTCCTTCATTATTACAGAATAATATTGAGATTTTCATGCATGAATCTGCTGTATTTATTCATCCAGTTGATTTCTTCAGTCTAATCAGTCATTGTGCTGATAAGCATTTATTTTGCGTTTTGTCCAACTCGGTTTTATAGTGTCTGTAATTTTTTATAAATAGTTTCAGGAAAGATTTTGTCTAGATATTAGCTGTGGAGGTTGTTCATATGTTTCAAAATGAGGGGCCAGCAATGCCATATGACTGGGGAAGTTTGATTATTGAATACTAAGACATTGAATCTTGTTTTCCTTGATTTCTCAAAATACGGTTTTTGCTATATTTGAAAATACAAGGAAAAAAAGGGAAGCATGATACAGCCCTGCAATTTACAGGTCGTATTCTTTCTTATGTTTCCTTCATTCTTACAGAAGAATATTGATATTTTCCCATTCTTCTTGTTGTAATTGTCTAAAATGTGTCTGGGAAACAGGGTTTTCACGGCATAGCTTATGGGATAGTGGACCTCAAATTCAGAAAATTGGTTAGACTGCATAGAAATTGATGCCCTTCTGTAAAAAGTTTGAGTTGATGTGTATCTTGCTGAATAAAAAAAATGGTGTAGTTATGAGTTGTAGTTTTTGAGTTTTGTACTTTTAAATATATTGCATGTGGCGGCCATCTTGGAAGGTTTCCATGGCAACAGAAGGTTAAAAAAAATTTATCTTCACAGTTTTTAATACCCAACATGTGTACCTTTGATATGAAAATAATTATGTATTTAGAAAAGAACTGCTTTACTCCAGCCCTATAGGCACTGCCATATCCCCCCTTAAAAGTGTGTGTGCGTACGTGTACGTGCATGTGTGCATGCTTGCATGTCTGTGTGTAGAATACATGCACATTTCAATGAGCTTCTTCTCCAGGAGACCAGGCCAAGCCAAAGTGCACAGATCATCAGTCACCTTTTTAGTAAAGCCCAAGTTGGAGTCTGCTGCCTTGCTTGAAATGGTGCTGACACTGTTGCGCCGCTGCAGACGTTCCATGGCGTTTCCTGGGGTGTTCATGTAGGTTACGAACATCTCCGGCACTTGCACTTCCAGTGGTTCCATCTTTTTTGTTGTCGGCCTCACATCTTGCTGCCTTTCCAGTATCACCTGCTGTTGGTTGAGAGAAGAGCAGTCTAGATGGAAGATGGAAGAAATCAAAGAGATCTTTTCTAAGAAAATAACTTTCAGCAACCTCCACGAGTTCCATAAATGCCAACGACATTGATTTATAGTAAAATTTATTACATAGACTAGGAGAATCTACAAGTGCCACAGGTTCTTAAAATCAATAATTTAGTAACATGAAGTAGTGTACTTGCAAGAAGCTGACATATAACTCTATATTTCTTCAGTCTTTCATTGCACAGACTAATGAGCATCTTGAGACAACTTGCAGTTACGTCATTTTAATGAGGGTTGATTGAATCTTACTTGTATTGTGTTTGAGAACTTCATGGGTTGAGTCAGATATGTTGAATATGTCAAGGATGTTCCTATTGTGTCAATGATACAGAATCAATAAATAAAGTGTTATGGCCTATCAGCCTATGTATACTATGTAAGGCCATGGGCCACGAAAATCCTACGGGCAGGTTGGAGGAGGAGCGAGTCAATGCTTGATTTTCATGGTCATTCACCTTTTGTGAAGTGCACAGGGAGACATGGTTGGTCCATTCATACGCCAAAAACCCACAGTGGACAAACAAAAGGAATAGATATGCATCCATACACATGATTACTATGTGCTGTGCAACCCCCTCATGCAGACCAGGTCACCTGTTCTATTCATTCATTTAGTTAGTTATTCACTCCATGTGCAGAAAATTTAATCCATCACTGAGCATATGAGCGGGATTGCCATCACCATGAAAAGGAGTGAAGTAAGTGCCTCACCTTTTTCTTGGGTATTCTGGAAAAGTCGGCACTTTGCTGGGGGCAGGCCTGGGGGGAGGTGCTGGCAGGGACTGGAGTGGAGGGCGCAGAGGGAATGCTGGTGCTGGCGCTGGTGCTAGCGCTGCTGCTTTCATCCTGGGACAGAGTGTTCTCGGACACAGACACCGTCACTGAGACGACACTGGCACTGGCTGCTCGACTTCGCTTCCTTGATGAGGTCCTTTCCGAGTTCACACTGTGCACGCCACTGCGTCTGTACAGGAGATGGCAAAACTTCATTTCCCACCTGATTACAGCAAACTTATCAAAAATCGGTAAGATAAAATACTCTAGAGAATTTGCAGAAAGAAAAAAAGGCAATTCAGGGGCACATGGCACAGAAAAATGGGGGGGGGGGGGGGGGGGGTAAACTTAACTCAGCAAATGCTAATATTAAGTTAATGAAATTTTACAAATACAAACGCTAAAAGGAATATTCAGACTAATTTTAATTGTTTAAGATTTGCATTATTAATAAGTTATGACATCATCACTGAAATATTACATATACATATACTGAACTACAATGATCAACTTCTTTATGATCTACAATGGTTGCAAACAAAGAAATAATGATCAACTTCTTTATGATCTACAATGGTTGCAAACAAAGAAATACTGTATCATACACTGAATATTTTTGTAATATTTTGCTTTTCTACATCATGTGCCCCTTACTTGAGCTTTCAGGATGGATGGATGGTGTTTTACGGTCTATCAACCTTTTAAGGTTATGTAAGGCCACTAAGCACGAAAATCACAAGAGCAGCATAGAGTAAATGCAATTCAAGTCATGGTGTCCCTAGTTATTCGCCTCTTACGAATCGCGTAGGGAGACACGGGAGCTTTCAGGAAGCAATAATGTGATTGCTCAGATCAGTTATTTTTTAAATCAAATCCAGAGTTTTAAAAAAAATGTAATTATAGTTAAATGTCTCCAAGGTCAAGTTTGAAGTGGTAACACAGGGGTGGGGGGAGGGGGGGGGGGGAAATATCTGTAAATACAGTAAAGTTCATGGTAAGTAGTTTATCCAGTCAAAAAAGAATAGGAAGAAACTCACCTTCGTGAAATTTTTCTTTTCCTGTAATATCAGAGGAAACCATAGTTAGTTCCACATTGAAAATTTCATTTGGCAGCTTTTAGTAAGTACTACCAGCCAAGATTTCAAGTTTAAAATGAATACTGGATCTGACATTTTTAAGAAAGTGCACATTATACAAGCAACGTCAAAAAAAGTGTCTACACTAATTAGTTCCTGAGATATGGTTCACTAAAAATCCAAGTTTGTGGCCAGCATAGCACATTCAGTTTTTCTCCCTTTTTAATAGCCCACTAAATATCCCATTGTCAAGAAACTATTTTCAAAAACTGATGCTTCAAATCTATGTGTGAAAGGGAATATTATATGTAGAAATATCACCATTAGAATAAATAAAGAGTTTGTAACGGTATGGTAAATGACAAAAAAGGGTAAATTTCATGGTCTCAAAACTGCACTAAAGTGTAAATTTAAGGCAAGGCAAGTTTGACAGTATTTAGAATTATGGGTTATTCAAAATGGCTGCCTAACATGCAAAAATATGCAAATTTCTGTATCTTTTCAAATTTCTATAACTTCTTAACTACTAGATATTATTTGAAAATTCTTTTTGCATTAGAATTTTACACTCTTTATCTTCAAATAAACATGAGATTTTGTTTGTAATGCAAAAAGTATTTTAAAAAGTACCTATTGCTTCCACATCAATATCCGAATTGCAGATAAAGAAGGCTTGATATCAAAGAAAAAAAATCTTATCTGGCCAAATAATCAATCCACAGCAAAAATGCCTGAATGTTCATAAATTATCATACATGTAACAAACCTGCAAAATTACAAGTCATCATCATTATCCTGTGATGAGCTATAGTAAAAAAAAAAATTGAACACGAAAAAAATACATTTTGAGATAGTGGCAAAAACAACTTTCAGTCATGCATAAGTCCTACTAAAACTATCCATCATGGCTAAAATTTGTTTAATTTATTCATATATGCATCCAGCAGCACTACACATGCTAACAAATGAAACTGAACTTACAGTTTCCAGTTTTTAGTGTTTTTGTGCAGTGAGTCAGTCCCCAGTACAAAAAATGCAGGGATGGAAAAGTTCATGCTCAAGAGGAAAGGATCAGCCCTACTACTACACAGGAAATGCCAAGGTCAATAAAGGCAACTTCAGGGAGACACATGCTGTGAATGAGTCAACAACAAGTCAGTCCTCCATTCCAGCACCATAGGTTTCTCCTTCTTCCTCCTGAAGCCTCCTCTTTTGATGCCTTGATTTGAAGGCATGAAGCCACATAGTGTAGGCGCTGTTGCTATGCCTGAACAGAGGCTGCCACATCAGCTTTCTTCATTCTTCTGGCATTACAGGCTCTACATTTCAAGTAAAGTTTGCTGGCTAAGCCATTGTTTTCATCGTATAGTATGCTGATGGTGAGACCAGACAGAAAACAGTTCGGGCAAAGAACATCCTTCATCAGTTCACTAAGTGCACGATGACCCACTTTTGATCGGTTTCAATCAGCTGCTTCGCTTCTGCCTGCATCATCTGTATCTTTCTCCTTGATGCGATGTGTTTGAAGTTTCTTCCGGAATCGAGGCAGTTGAGGTGGAGGGACGAGGAGGCAGCAATCACGATGGCACTGTCAACGCAGGCATTGACGGAGTAGAACTAGACTTTAGACCTTCACCTTGACTACAAAGTATTTTCGAGGTGCATGCAGCTGCAAGCTGCTCTCTTCGCCCACGATTTTTTGGTCACGGCATAATGTTGAGTTTATTCACTCATGGGCATTCTCTGATTGTTTGATTGAAGTCGAATTTATTCGATTTGGTGCGAAACATAAACTAACTGAGAGAATTAGCGTTGAAGCGGCAGCCATGTTTACGATGCATTGTGAGCCAGGGAATCCTCGCTTCAGAGTCTGATTGGTTGAAACAAGTGGAATTCCCTCTCTAAGCTCAATGATTGGCGAGTGAGTTTCAAAACAACCCTGTTTGAAATCATCAACTTAAAATAGACAACTATAATTGTCGGAGTTATTTTCCTTGCTGTGCTTGATTGAAAAGACGAGCTTTCCAACAGTACCGGGCGTGAACCTCTTCGTAGAATAGATCGAAAGTTACAATTGCAGACCTGTTTACACCTAAAACGTTGCATGTGTATTTTGTGGGAGTAAAAGTGAAGAAATGTGTAGTTTTGTAATTAAATGTGTAGAATTTCTTGTCACCCTATTACAACACCAAAAGCAATGTTTTTTTTGTTTTTTACTACATGTAGTTCGCATTTATTCATTGCGTCATGAAGTTCATCAATCAAGATCATTTTTCCATGTGCGGTTTATTGACTAGGACTGACAGCACACTAACTTTTGTTTCGGCTTGCCTTCCACTTGACTCACTTGATCCGCTTCCTTGTGGGATACACAATTCACATGTCGGGTACAATCAAACTTCCCACAGTGGCTGACGGAAAAATGGGAGTCGCAGACAGTGCAATGAGCAAACTGTTTTCCTTTCCGCAAAGTGACAAGGCATGGGTATTCCTCATGGTATTTTGGCAGAAAGACTTGGCTCGGCACTTTGCTCGTCTTCTTTTTGGTTGGTGGCATTTCCGAGTCATTTTCTTCACAGTTTTCATCCTCAGTTTCGTGTGCTTTCCGTTCAGCCATTGTCTCGAAAAGCGCACGTGGGTTGGCAGCAGGCCTAACGCGTTCAGTTGTGCCCAGTATTCGCTTGGAGAAGCCGATTCAGCACTAACAAGCTACAACGCAACGCCCGCGGGCGCAATATGCGCAGCAAACGACTTCCAGCCGAAAACATGGATCGGAAAATAAATCGGTCAAGCGAGATGATGAAAACTGCGGATTGTGATATGCGTAGCCGAAACAATACTGTTTGCATAGAAAACAATAGACCTGCGTAGTTGTGTAGTATATTATGCAAATTTGTAGTTTACTACGCTCAATGTGTAGTGTAAACAGGTCTGCAATTGTTCCAAAAGTCATAAAATATAATGCATCAATGTTTTTAAAGTTTTTTTTAAACGAGGAATGATGTTTTTAAAAGCCATTTTATTCAACTAATTTTCGATTGACAGGTTTTTAAAAACACGTAGAGGCAGTATTTGCGAGTATTTGAACTACTCAAAACTGATGTTATCTCAAAAACACCCAGATATGAAATTTTCCAAACTTTTCGACCCGTGTCTTGCCTTAAAAGGTTCCAGTGCAGCAGCAAAGTCCAGGCCAGGTTTCAAAATGATTTTTCTTACTCAGTTTATCATATACTCTGATGACATTTATTCCCACTAGCCACAATCCCATACCTTTAATGTTACACAGCAACAAAATAGAGGAAAACTTCAATTTTGAAGGCAGATGGATGGATTTTTACGGCCTAACAGCCTTTGTGGGCTATGTAAGGCCAGTGAGCACAAAAATCACTTGAATAAATTAAAGTTAGGATATCCCTAGTTATTCGCCTCTTACGAATCATGTAGGGAGACACGGAGGGACAATTCTTACCCGCAATCCATTGGGGTATTATGCAGGCGGAAAAAATGTGTCAGATGGTGTTACGAGTTCGACTTGGCTAGTTCTTTAAAATGATAAGTCTAGGGGAAAGCACACACACACAGCCGAACTGGCAACACTATCTCATATAGTCATTCTATCAAACGATGTAACACGACAGAAAAACTGTGAGGACAAAGGTCAAAACCAAATCACTTTAATTTCTCTCAATAACAATAGACAAGGGCAAAGCCCATACGACTCACATGCTTGACCTTGACCTTTATATGACCTTGACCTTCAGGTGACCTTCAAGGTCAAGGTCAAACAACTAAACCTACCAATGACATCATACACTAAGAACTGCTTTACACATTTTTCCTACCAAAATACATGTGACCTTGACCCAAGGTCAAGGTCATCCAAGGTCATGCAACACAAAGCTGTTAATTTAAGACATAGGAAGCACAATGGTGCTTATTGGCACTTTCTACCATGAGATATGGTCACTTTTAGTGGTTCACTACCCCATTTTGGTCACATTTCATAAGGGTCAAAGTGACCTTGACCTTGATGATATGTGACCAAATGTGTCTCATGATGAAAGTATAACATGTGCCCCACATAATTATAAAGTTTGAAACAGTTATCTTCCATAGTTCAGGGTCAAGGTCACTTCAAAATATGTATACAATCCAACTTTGAAGAGCTCCTGTGACCTTGACCTTGAAGCAAGGTCAACCAAACTGGTATCAAAAAATAGGGATTACTTTGCCCTATATACCATATATAGGTCAAGTATCCAATCTCAAAAACTTCAGAGAAAATTGAGAAAATGTGAAAAATGACTGTTTTTTAGACAACATTTATGGCCCCTGCGACCTTGACCTTGAAGCAAGGACAAGTCACTATGTAATGTTTTTTGAGGCCTTGTCATCATACACCATCATGCCACATTTGGTATTGATAGACTTAATAGTCTCCGAGAAAAATCCAACGTTAAAGTTTTCAGACGCCCGGACGCCCAGACGCCCGGACGGCGAAACGGGTGAGTACATAGACTCACTTTTGCTTCGCATGTGAGTCAAAAAATGGATAACTAGAGGTTACTAACGATGATTATAAAACATTGATAATTCAATTCAATCTTTTACCCAGAATCAATATGGCTCGCCAACTGAATAAAATGAACTTATCTGCTTCAAAGACTGTATCCTAAAATGAGGTAGCCGTGATCTGTCAACCCACTAGGTGGAGAGAGAGGGGAAGGGGGAAGGGGAACAGGGGGCAAACGGTGCGCAGGCAGGCACGATGAACCAGGACGATATGTGAATTTCACCCTGGTAATGGGTAAACATGGAAGAATCTTGTCGGTAGCTTCGTGCGTTAGCTAGCACGGTGGCTTGAACCTTCGCCCTGGAGACAGGGCAGACGCAAGAGAATCTTGACTGTAGATTCATACGCTGGCGAGCAAGGTGACTTGTACTTGACCCAGGGGCGGGCTAACGTAGAAGAGTCTTGTCTGTAGCTTCATACGCTGGAGAGCACGGTGACTTGAACTTGACCCAGGGGCTGGCGCCTCACTCCTCGTCAACTGTGTGTGGGTGTGGGTGTGGGGAGGGGGGGGGGGCGTCTCTTTGAACAAGGTTGGGATGGCGTTTCACATGGGGGCCACGCCCAGTCTCCCTCACTGTCCAATCACACCTCCCCCATATAAGGGGTAATCATTCACCGGAAGTGTCTTCAGTCAAGTTTTGGAAAGGCGGCCAATCACACGTCCCCCATTCCGCTCGCCAGCACAAAGGTGTACAAAGTTTTCCACGGTTGGCGACATGAATGGACGGACGGCACTTCACAGCTCATCAGCCTTTCAAGGTTAACCAAAACCGTGAATCACAAAAATCACTAGAACAGTTCAGAGCAAACGCAAGGCAAGTCATGGTGTCTCTAGTCACTCATTCCCCACAAATCCTGCAGAGAGACGTAGTGGGTCAACTCTTAACTCACACACAGGGGAGCTATGGCTGGCGAGCCATATCACGCTATCGTAGCTTAATTTATTACGGTTGGCGGCCACACTAACTCACTCAACACAGGTTAGTAGATACAATAAATTTAAGTG
Organism: Theodoxus fluviatilis; assembly: GCA_034096865.1. Lineage (NCBI taxonomy): Eukaryota > Metazoa > Mollusca > Gastropoda > Cycloneritida > Neritidae > Theodoxus > Theodoxus fluviatilis. Next base: position 20,063 of record JAWQFJ010002922.1, on the reverse strand, counting down.
AAAAGTGGGAGGGGGTGATCTCGCCACAGATGGGTAACAGTAATGAAACCCACCGACAAGACAAAACGAGACAGAACAGACACAGAACACGACAAGACAACACACAGACCTGCTTTTGTGTGGACTCTCAGATTTAGTCCTAGTTGCTGGTTCTGCCTGTTTTCCTTCAGAGCCTTCTGAAGCCTCCTCAGGTGTCTGTCAAGACAAAGAAGAACCCATCCTCACATCAGACAACATGACTGGAGTGACACTTTCCTGTTTGATAAGCCGACTAATGAAAAAAAAAAAATCAGGAGTGACATGCCTGTTTTTCCAAAGCAGGCAGTATGTCACATTGCTTTAGTTCACTGAACTTTACACAATCATGGCATCAAGGTTCTCCAGACGCTCTGAATGGATTCACTAACAAGGGGACACACACACACACACACACACACACACACAACACACACACACACACACACACACAACACACACACAACACACACACACACACTCACACTCAGAGGACCACAAACTTCATGCATATTGTTTAGCCCATCACAACCTAAGAGCTTGTAACACTAACAAATAATGCATTTACCTGTCACACATAAAAAATATTTCTTACTCTGAAAAAAAGAGCATATTAAAAAATATATATATATATATATATATATATATATATATATATATATATATATATATATATATATATATATATATATATATATATATATATATCTCAGCAAATACATGTTTGCTAGAGCCAAACAAACCCACAGGACTTCTTTCACCTCCACAGCTCTGACGGGCGATCTCACCTGCTTTGAGTCTTTCCTAGCCTGAGCTGCATTTCGTCTTTTTGCACGCTTTTCCATCTCATCTATTTGCTTGATTATAGCGGCCATCTTCCGATCTTCACGACTCTGCAACACCGCATAACAAGGTGGTCATCTTCTACTAGTCAACATAAGCCAGAGAGAGGGGAGAAATTTCATGACTGACAGCAACACTCCTGGACCTACTTCTCCCACACTGCTTGCCAAAGATATGGGACTGCTTGCACACTGCCAACATAGACTCTTCATCCCACATCACAAAGCAACCAGCCTTCAACCCCCGTGGAAAGAGAGAGCGAACTTCTTGCCATTTAAAAGAATGATGCAAATTCTTAAAAACAAACTCGTTATAATTTCTCATTTAATTAAACTAAGCTGTGGGCATCATCAGCCACTATGAATTTGACAAAAATCACAGACCTGCCTGCACAAAGGCCAATTAGGGAGATTCTGAAAAACAGGCCAGGGTCCAGGGGCCGCCAAGGCCCCGATGGGGTCCAGGGGCAACGCCCTGATGGGAAGAAACAGGCCTAAATCGGGAGTCTCCCGAATTTTTGGGGAGAATAGGCAGGTCTGAAATCAACTAAGTCTATCAAAAGGCAGAAGAAAACAAAACAAATGGCTATGACCAGCACCGAGTACCACCAAAGCAAGGTTGACAGGACAAGTGGATCAGATATTATGGTGGAAAACATGGAAGTCTGCATGAAAGCTGTGGTGTGGAGCAGGTCACATTAGGCATTTTACAGGGAAGCAGAGTAGTCAATAAAAGCACTGCATAAGGAATTCAACAGGAAAGCAGGGTAGACCACTCCAGATGGCACCAGACACTGTACAGGAAGGAGGGTTTATGCAAACATCAAGAGACAGTGCCCACATTTTTACGGCTGGGATTGTCCGTCTCTGAAGAATCCTCAGTTCCAGGCTCCTGCTTGGAGAACTCGCTTTCTTTCTCCTCCTCCTCCTCCTCTGGAGCAGGGGCTGCCTCCTCCTTCACTTCCTCTTTTACCAAGACCTTTTCCACCTTTACAGGCACCAGGGTCTCCGTGGCAACAGCTGAGGCTGAGGCCCGCCTGGAGGCCCGGGACCTGGTAGGAGGCTCTGCCTCCACCACAGGCACCACCTCCCTGCACGGCTCTGGCTTCTCCTCCTTGACTTGGATGACCTGGACAGCAACAAAGCAATAACCATGAGCTTGCTTCTGTCTCAATCATACTTGCCTTCCTAAGACTCCTTCTGCAAGACTTTCGACATCTGCCCCTCTATCTCTATCTCTACCACTCTCTTTTCCACCTCAACCACTCCCTCCATCCTTTTCCTTCTTTACCAACATCTATCACAGTGTTGCAGTCATCCCCTCCAGCCTCTCTCTCCCCCTCCAAAGTCTTGGCTAGGCTCTGTACCTTTGACTGTGCTTTGTCCTCTCATCTGTAAATACTCCTCTAACACCTCCTTCTGATGTTTCTAACTGTTTTTCTCCTTTGACTATGTCCCTCAACTTTCTTCACATATGCACATACACCACTGAACACACACATATGCAAATACACCACTGAACACACACATAATTATACATGCACAAATGCAAACATGCATGTATACACATACAGTCCACCAATCTTTTTCCAACATCTTTTACCGCCAGCTGGTCCTGCTTTACTTTCATTACCAAAATTATCTTTCTCTGGCATGTCTACAGTAGCAGCTCACATCTTCATAACCTTCTATGACTGCACCAAAGCACTTAGGTCAACTCCAGGCAGTCCAATTTTAAGGGAAGCAGTTCTATGGTTGAACTATTTTACTCACTGCCTCCGGTTCCACGGCTGGTGGCTCTGCAGAGCTTCTCTTGGATTGTGACTGGGCAGAGTTCCTCCGTAAAGGCTGCTTCCTCTCTAGGGCAGCAACTCGCGGTCTTTTTACTGCTCTCTGTGGCTTTGCCTCGCTACTCCTGCAGAAAACCAAGCAATCACTCTACACACAACTGTGTATGTCTCTATATTTGCCTGTAGATCTACATCTAAGTCAGCCTATGAAGTTCTCAAACACAATACCCTTCTATCAGCCAACTGCTTTGAGAGCAGGAGATAGGGATGCATGGTAATGACAAGATCCAAGAGAAGACTATGCCTAGTAAACACGCAAGATTCAACCCTTATCAAAACAACCTAACTGCAAGTGATCACAGTATGCTAAATACAAGTTGTAAAATTTGACTTGAGGAATATACATTATAAAACAGAGGACAAGCAGGAATTGTCCATTAGTCCTAATCGCTTTTCTAATTACTCAAGTTAGACTGCACAGCCATGCAAGGAAAAGACCTCTCGAGCTAACTGACAGAGATTTCCTTCAAAGCTGTAGGGAGAAGTGTTGCTGCAGGCTATGAATAGATTATTTTTAATAGAATGATGGATGCATGGATGGATGGATGGATGAATGAATGGATGGAAGGATGGATGGATGGATGGATGGATGAATGGATGGATGAGTTTTACTGCATATCAGTCACTGGGAGCTATGTAAGGCCATTCCTCATGAAAAATAGTTAGATTATGGGCAAGTGAAGTAATGATTTCCCTAATTATTCACCTGTGAGAAATTTGTAGGGAGACAACATGGGTCAATTCTTACCCCCATCCACAGTGAGTTAAAAAAGAACAAACTACTGTGTTGTCCAAGATGGAGACCAACAGGCTATGGGGCAGCCTATCCTAGTCCTTTCTTTGCACAACTGCAGTGCACACACACGCACGCACGCACGCATGCACACACTATTTAAAAGTGCCATTTACGTCTTTTTCATCAAAACTGTATGCTTCCTCACCTGGTGCGTTTGATCTTTTTTTTATGAATTTTTGCAACAGGGCAGGCGTTTTGCTGACAGGCACATTCCACGCAGTAGGAGCTGCAAAGTTTAAAAAGGCCACTAATTATTCCTTCATCCTTGCTTGGCAAGCACCCTACACTACAGAACGAAACTGCCATAACAAAAACTACTGTTAATAAAACAGCACATATAGTGATCAGAGTGACATTCCTTACGAAGCTGAGCAGATGCATAATTTGTCAGATCTTAATAATCAAATTAGGGTGTGAATTAAATCATTCAGTTGTGCAAAAAAAAACAAACTGATACCATCAAATAACAATAGAGCCTTGGGTTGAAAAAAAGCACCTCTGCTAATGCTCTTTAAAAACTTTTCTGCATTCCTGGAAAACTGACAATATTCTGAATGTGCAGACCTGGGACATTGGAAATCCTAGTGACTTCCCACCACATCAGCCCTTGCAATATGAAAGCAGCATATCTCACCAATCGTTGTAATCAAAGTCAAAAGGTATGGTCACTTCTTCTCCCTCAGGAATGTCTCTAGTGGAACACAGGTAGAGGCGCACATTCCCGCGCTCAACTTGATGTTCCAACTGAAACAAAAACAAATCCATATGATGACCATGCATGTAGATAACATAAAGGTGAGAAGTGCAACATCAAACTTAGAAACACCAGGTAAAATCCCTTCAAGACACATGTGTCTGTGTGTTGTTACTAAGAGAACCATCATCGAGGGTCTGGGGGGACACTCTAGATGTGAAAATTATCCCTAAAAAACAACTCATGCTCAGCTGAAAATTGTTTGCATGAAAGTTAACAAGTGTTCATCTCAAGGACTGGTGAGCGAGGTTTGTAGGGGCGCTATGTACTATCACAGGGAAAACATTTCTAACTTCTGGGTAGAATATCTATCAAGAAAATGCCAAGGTTTCATGCCCGGGCATCCTACCAGAGGTGCCAAGCAGTGTCTTTCATTCACATGCAAACAGGAAAAAGACTACTCACACTGGCATTGGGATTACAGGACCTCCTGACATATCTGGCAACGTTTCCCCCTCGTGTTGAATCATAGCACAACTTCATCATCATCAGACCCGAGTAGATCAGTATGAATGGCAAGTACCTACAAAGAACAGATATAACAAATGAACACAGGGGTACTCAAACAACTTGCCATCCCCAGGCGAGTAAAACTTTTCCTCGGGCTACATAGAACTGCACAGTTGCTCACTCGATGGGTTAGTTTAAAAATTTTTATTTAAAAGTAAGCACTTTGATGTGGTGTCCGTCATACTTATTTCTAGTTTTGTGACTTCATTACAACAGTCATGTCATCTGCTGCACTTCAAAATATGTGTACAATCCAACTTTGAAGAGCTCCTGTGACCTTGACCTTGAAGCAAGGTCAACCAAACTGGTATCGAAAGATAGGGCTTACTTTGCCCTATATACCATATATAGGTGAGGTATCCAATGTCAAAAACTTCAGAGAAAATTGGGAAAATGTGAAAAATGGCTGTTTTTTAGACCTTGAAGCAAGGTCAAGTCACTATGTATGTTTTTTGAGGTCTTGTCATCATACACCATCATGCCAAATTGGGTGGTGATAGACTTAATAGTCTCCGAGAAAAATTCAACGTTAAAGTTTTAAACAGACGCCAGGACGCCCGGACGGACGAAACGGGTGAGTACATAGACTCACTTTAGCTTCGCATGTGAGTCAAAAACTTTTGAATGGTCCTGGTTACACCTATGGTGGACTTTGGAGGGAGGGTGATAGACAGATGGACGGCCGACAGACAGACAGACACACACACAGACAGAGATACACAGGCAGACAGACACACAGACAGACACACACACACACAGACAGACAGACAGACAGACAGACAGACAGACAGACACAGTCAGACAGACACAGACAGACAGACAGACAGACAGACAGACAGACAGACAGACAGACAGACAGACAGACAGACAGACACACAGACAGACAGACACACAGACAGACAGAAACACACAGACACACACACAGACAGACAGACAGACAGACAGACAGACAGACACACACACAGACACACAGACAGACAGACAGGCAGGCAGGCAGGCAGGCAGACAGACAGAGAGACAGCATAGACAGAGAGACAGGCAGAGACAGACAGACAGGCAGAGACAGACAAGAGGCAAAAAAAAACAGAGAGACAAATTTGAGAGGAGACAGAGAGATTGTTGTCATGTAGATACAGCAGTGGGGAGTGGGAAAAGGCCCAATGCATGCCTCTTTTTTGACATAAGACAGACAGACAGACAGACAGACAGACAGACAGACAGACAGACAGACAGGCAGCCAGCCAGCCAGCCAGCCAGCCAGCCAGCCAGGCAGGCAGGCAGACAGAGACAGACAAAGAGACAAATTTGAGAGGAGACAGAGAGATCGTTGTCAACTCTTTTTTTACATAACAGTATAAATTTAAAAAAACAAGAAAAATGTGGAAAGCTGTGTATAGATGGCAATCATTGCAAAAAGTTTGCTGCAGCCCACTCTTGCATCTAACCAGTCATAGGTGAAGTGGGGAAGCCTCATACACCATCCTCCACCACACCATCAGCACACGCCTTGACTGATGGAGCAGCCTAGGTTTCATGGCACTCATGCAACATGGACACTCAGTAGAAATTCAAGTCCACACCCGACGTTCTTGACAAGACAATTCACAAACAAGGGCATATCCTTACATGTTGTTGTGGTCTGGATGGTCTCGATCGAATTGGGTGGATGACGTGATGTGGGCGATGTACTCGATGATGACCGAGTCCTTTGCAATCTTCCTTGTTGCCTCCAGACCCTGCAAAAGGCAATTTAGTCAGCATTTGCAGCCACAGCAAGTTTTGCCCTTCCAAGGGCAGATGCAACATTTCAAATGGTACCGCACGTCCAATGCAGCACACTGCCAAGATTACATTCCCACATCATCAATACAGAAATTATCTTAGTACACAAAAAATTCCAGTTCATCATTTATTCTTAAATGTACATGAAAAGTTGTCGGGTTACCAAAAAAAAAAAAGTCTAATACAGTGGTTGCTATGACAAAGAGACATCCTTTGGATTCAAGTGAAATGATCCTTGACTTCATCACACTGCAGTAGGGCATATGTTGCCAGACCTAGGGGAAGACACAGGGACAACTCACCAGCCTGTCCTTCTTCACAAGAGTCTTTCTGACTGGAGGGATGTTGGGTATGCAGGTCAGTTTTGGATTTTCCTCCTGGAAGAGAAAGAAAATAATTGTGCTGTTTTCACATCCTAGAGACATATTCATGCATTGACAAACACCATCATCTTAATCATATGTAAACTTTACACAGATACATTCCTTTGAACAAACCCATTTGCCTCCTCTCACTACAACAGCTCCTGCTGCTTTCTACACTATGACCCAACTCACTCCAAGTTGTCATCACCATGTGTTCAAGACCTGACAAAATAAAATAATCATTTTGGGTCTGACTAGCAGCATCTTCCAGATGTTAAACCTCAAAGACTCAAAAGGATGCATTTTTCTATAATAGGTTTGAAAACAGCATTGGTCTAAAGCATTTCTAAACTTCCACAGATGAGGTGCACAGTACATGTTCCGACAGATTTTATCATAAATCATTCAGTGTCGTCGTATTCCATTTTTATGCAGCCCATCATTCCTCATATTAACTATGAAACAGCACAACCTTCAACAAAAACTATTACCATTCCCATTTATTCCTTCTCTCACTGTCTCCTCTGGATTGACACTGATGCCAATCCTAACTGCCAATTCCGACATGTTCTCTTCCACAACATAGACTTCAAAATACACCATCTTCACAATTCAATGAAACAACTGAAGACTTCAGGGACGATCGTCTCGTTTTCCCTTACTCCTCAAAAGTTCAACCAGCTAAACGCTGCAAGTGTCCATAGTCCCAACATTATTACATGTTCAGTTTCAACATCTCCATAAGCCTAGCAAGCTCATTGGCTAAAGACTTTCCAGTCAAGCTGTCGCTATTGGCATGAGGAAAAGACAAAAGGCATAGCACGTGGTCCATGAGCACTTACTGGTAAGCCAAGCATAGTCATGGACATTAACACCAAGTCCATTTCGTCACTTTGAGAATTTGCATCCATCTTGTCGTAATCATCTGTCCATGGCCTGCAGAAAATTCAACTCAAAAATAAGATCTATCCTCATCTTATTAGTTTGGCTGGGGTTGGGGGTGTGGGGGGGGGGGGGGGGGTGAGGGGGTGTGGGGGGTGATTGGTTGGAGTAGAGTACATGTGTGTGTGTGTGTGTGTGTGTGTGTGTGTGTGTGCTTGCGTGCACGCACATGCGCTTTCAAAATGGATGTCACAAGAAATGATCAGTACATTATCAAACATGAATAAATTTAAACAATTTCTCAGTAACACAAGTCTCACACATGTTTGAATGGGAGGGCAAGATGAGCCACAGAAAAATCAATTCCATAAAATGATAAATAAATCGGTACAGGGATTCATCCATTAAGGCTATGTTCTGGTGTCAAAGAGGAGGTAATTCAAAGCAATATTTGTCCTTTCTTTTTTTGAAAGTACATTATTATACTATTAAAAATAAGACATTTATCAATTTTTTTAAAAATTTAACTTAAAAAAAAAAGTGTTATAAGGCTTTTTAATCAAAATTTATGCGATTTTGCAAGAAATTAGTAACTCCAGTAGGGTATCTTTCCTCTGTCAAAGGACTCCCAAATTGTGACAAAAAGACCATTAAGATAGGGT
>JAWQFJ010002922.1:0-11573 GCA_034096865.1 Theodoxus fluviatilis | reverse complement strand
AATCAATAATCATGCTTAATAATTTCATGCTTCCTAGTAGTGTCTTGCCTTAAATTGTGATGCTCATGTCCTCATTTTGTGGCTCAGTATCATGTGCATCCACATAAGTATATCTCATTCACGTAAGGATATCTCATTCAGGTAATTTTATATTTTAAAAATTTTTATTCAGAGATCAGTCATCACCATAAAATACAACCAATAACACCAACCACAACAGGATGCCATGTTTTACTTACTTTGGCCTTGGGCAATTTAGGTCTAGGTTTATTTCCAACTTCTTTCACCTGCAATGGAAAAGTACACACCACTTCATTTCCCTTGCATCCAAGTCCCACAACTGCTGCCATTCTCATAGTGTCCCTGGCCACCAAGGATGGCATGAAATCTCTCTTGCACTTTGCACTCACTGTTCTATATCTAGCAGCCATACTATGTGTGGCAGTTCAGTCTTGAGAAATCACATGAAAGAGTCCAAAACGCATGAAGAATGCAGAGACCTTTCAGGTTTTAACCATGATATGACTTGGACTCCTTTGTAACTATTTGAATGACGCAAACTCATTATATTGCAAAACCTTTTTATCAGAAACATACTGTGATAAAGATCAAGCATATCCACGGGTGCAAAATTACCAACAGCATTCAGTCAAATGATATGTAAGGTTCACATGGAAAATCTTGGTTGTGCTGAAGTCCTATGTCTATGATGAATAAATTAAATTCAAACTAACAACCGTACTGGCACCACCACAACTGCTCACTCCAATATACCTGGCCATTGATGTTGCCCTTTTGTTTCCTCATCATTTCCTTGATGTTCTCCTTCTCCTTCTTGACTTTCTCCTTTCTCTTCTGCCGTACAGGTGCTTTGTCCTTGGTCTTGGTGAGTACCTTTCTCTGCTTAGCCACCTTGCCCTTGCTGGCAGAGGTGGCAACAGCCTTCTTGTTGAGAGATGCCAGATGGTTGGCCTGCTCCTCTGGATCAGTGTCTGTGGCGCTTGTGTCTGCAACCATCCCTACACACATGCCAGTTTGAGTCCACGGCCCCCCCCACTTCTTTCCATCAAAAAGGCCATCTATCCTTATCACCAGACCATAGATTCTACAAACACTTTTCATGATAAACCACAAATCTTGCCAAGTTGAATATGTGTGTTCAATATGTATCATTTCCCACAGGGAAAACTTTCAAAAACAGCAACCAAACCTGCAGAGAATTCACAGTTTAGATATATTTCAAAAACAAGATGACATGAAGCAACAGTAATCATCTTAGTTGTGCATTAACATGGAATTTCATTTGTGAACTTTCACCCCATATTACCAGCAGGCCATCATTATTACAAATCAAAGGCAGGTTATTCCAGTCCATATTTCATAACACTACTTGCCACCCTCGTCATGCTTCATTCTGACATCCTTTCACGGACCACCCTGTGGCTTACACTTTCCTAGTCTGGCTACAGCAGAATTCCTCTTTGTATCATGTTGCCAAATTGGTCATGGAATAGTAGGTCTCAACACCAGAATCAAACCCCTGCATGAGAGGGACAGAAACTGATTCAGGATCTTATGCCACACAGAAGTCTACATGACTTGGTGCCCACAGTCAGGTATGCTATTAATGTATTGGAACCAACATGTCATCTTGATCCAAGGACAGCATTCAAGGAACCCTCTTTGTTGTCTATAGCACCGTGTCACTTAACTGTTATATTGCACTTACATATAGACCCCTGGATTCAATTCAATGATGCTTTAGGAGGTAGTGAGCATGAGAAACTGACAGTAACCACACACAAGACTGAAAAGAAAATGGAATTACCGATCAAATCCTCCATTTTCTTGGCCTGGATCAGCCTAGCTTTGGTGGCGTCCACAAGCCTAGGGCTACACTGTTCACAGTAGTAGTTGTCAGGGATCTTTGTACGATCTACTCCCATGCAATCAATGTGCTGCCAGACACTGAAAAGAAAAACAAAGAAATTCACAGTACGTATCCAGTTTACTTTTTTGCAATGATGATAACATCCATCATATCAATCACAGCAGTTTCAACTTGCACTAGACATATCTGCAGTCAACTTCAGTGGCTTTATTTCTCAGTTTTCAAAACCACATCATTCCCATTCCATAACAAACTGCATTTTCAGCACTAGAATCAAAACAATACACTACAATCTACAAATATATTTTAAATAAGAGTTGAAATGATTCAAGATCAAGCAAAAACATCCTCACTTGCAGACAAAGATCCTGGGCAAGGAAAGGAGGTGCTACAGAAGACTCATGGGCATCTATACAGAGTGCATCATCAATGATGAGGTCCACTAGAAGGTCTTACTGGTCCACATGGTGATCTTCTCACAATGGACCTCATGCACGAGTCAGCAGCAAATGTGATATGCAAGTTATCTCCCCTGACAGTGGGAGACACAAAGCGAGTGACTGAGAGCGAACTGCAACGTTTCTTGCGAGACAGAGGTGTAGTTGTGGGTCAGAGTAAGAGGCAAAAACTTCTTGAACTTGTTGGGATAGTCAAGGACTTGGGTTTACCCATAGATCCTGATTTGAGTGTAGAAGATTGATCTGAAGTGATAGGCGAAAAACTGAGATACTGCAACCTCGTGTTGTCCAACCCTGCACTTCCGTCTGGATCTTCGGACATTAGCATCTTACCAGACTTTTCTTTTGTGGATGTGTGCACCTACTTGATGGGGCATGGCGTGGGCATTACAGCCATCGAGCGCAAATTAATCATTTTCGACATCGGTGAGAGCATTAACATAACAGCATATAACACGTTTGTTTCACGAATAATCAATCGTATACGCGAATCAATTTGTGCTACGAAGTTCCTTCACTTGCATACAGTCACTGTAGTGCGTGTGTTAAATCGAGTGCATATCAATCATTGTCAACATCAGTGAGGGCATTAACATAACCCAGCGCGTACAACACGTTACTTCCACATGTGATCAATCAGGTACGCAAATCAATTTGTGCTACAATGTTCCTTCACTTGCGTATACTCAATTATTTTCGACATGGGTGAGAGCATTAACAAAACAGCGTAGAACATATTTGTTTCACAAATAATCAATCGGATACGCGAATGAATTTGTGCTACAATGATTCTTCACTTGGGTATATTCACTATAATGCGTGTGTTAAATCGAACTCATATCAATCATTGTCGACATCGGTGAAGGCATTAACATAACCCAGCGCGTACAACACGTTACTTCCACGTGTGATCAATCGGGTACGCAAATCAATTTGTGCTACAATGTTCCTTCACTTGCGTATATTCACTGTAGCGATTGTGTTAAGGGGGGACACGGCCTGCAGAATTTCATGAAAAATTTTCAGAAATTGAGTTTCGTGTTAAGCGCGGATTTGGAATCTACAACATCTCCGCTACACGTGTGTGCGATCGATTTTGCTGGCTTAGGTTTCAAAGTATTTTAAACCAATTTGTTTTGTAAGGTACCCACCGCTAGATTAAAAAAAAGTACTAACCAGGAAGCCAAAATGCACAGATTTGAAAGCTTAGTTTCAGCATCTTCCTTCCAAAGAACGCCACATGTTTGGTATCGCATCGAAGCTTCATTTCCCGGCTTTACGTTGCAACTGTTTCCGGTACCGAAGAATAATTACCGAAGGCACACGAAGTACAAATCGGAGGCCAGTGCAAACCAATGGAAAGCTTCGAAATAACGGCCTGTCTCTCAGCTAGGCTCTGATTGGCCGCTTGTGTGCGTGATCACAGCGTGATCAGGCGGAAGTGGCTGGCGGAAACGGCCGAACCGTACTTCGACTGGCGGAAGTGGTAGGCGGAAACGGCCGAACCGTACTTCGGCTGTTTCCGGCCTGAACGTCGGCCGCCGAAGCAAACATCGGTTCTTTCCGAAGTGTGCTTACAGCGCGCGAAAGTTCGCGCTATCTCGATCGAGACAATTCCACGGAAGATGCAGAAATGGACGGAAAAAGCAAGCCCAGAAAAGAAATTAAGTCGTGTCAACAGCCTCTGGAGGTTGTGATACAACAGCGATCGCGTTCTCATCTACAGACACGGCACTGAACGAAGCAGTTATCACGGCGGAAGTTGCCGTGATTACGCGATTCTTACAGAAAACGGGAATGTTTTGCTACAGGTGATGCTTTTCACCTAATTATCCTGATATTTTGAATTAAGATAATAAGTTGAAAGTTTGCTACAATGATAACAAATAAACGACACATTCAATGAGTTATGTTATTAAATTGTATCTGTTATGGTTCAGTTGTAGTTAACGTTTAATCTTTCTCAAACTTTAAAGTCAATTTTCTCATAATGTGGTTTTTATTTCTACGGTAGTGATTTTCTCCCCAAAAATAAAGTCACTTAGGATTGAGATAGCTTTCTGAAATTGTGGGTGTATATTTATGAATAAATATTGCATTCAATAAGACCAATCAGAAAGGTGTAGCTGAATTTGCTTAATTTTTGTAAAAATTTAATTATGTTATGCCCGGAGCACATTTTTTGGTTACTTGTTCTAAATTTCACTAAAATTATTTAGAAGTGTTAGTAATCCACTTATTATATCTTATTGAATAATATAGACCTTCTTCTTTGTTTACAATCATTGTTGATCATAAAAAGGTTATTAATTAAAATTTCACGGAGGGGAGAAAATTGGTATGTTTATTTTTCAGTTATTTTGCTATAACACAAGAACAACTAAGTCTTCAGCAATAAAATTTTGTTTAAATATACCTTCCAGTGTGTTTGTATTCTGTATAAAATTTCATTAGTATAGCTTTCATATTTGCTGAGTTATGATTTATTTTCTATTAATCCGTTTTTGTACGCCATGTCCCCCCTTAAATCGAGCGCAACTCATTTATTTTCTACATCGATGAGAGCATTAAATATCACTGGGTTTAAGTTGCAGAAGTAGGACAACGTTGTACGGTCATGCAACAAGTTCGCCGGCCGGGACAGCGAAATAGATCTATTTCACTCAGATTGTCAGTCAATATAGGGCAACATACTTATTTTTTTAATCAGTGATTGATTTTAAATCATCATATTTTTGAGACACTGAGACCAGACCATCGAAAAAATTAGCACTAGGCCTTGAATCAAATCGACGAACGAGATCTCACCTTGCTGCAAATGTACGAGTGCCGCGAGATTGTGTTGATGTTCAACTGGTAAGCTGGGCGATTGCAGGCTTTTAGCCAGCGAAGGCAGCGATCTAGATGGTACATATACTTTCCCGGTTTCACAAATGGAATGAATTTGACGCCAACACAGCGTTCAGGGCATCTATCATCCGTTTTACAATGTCCCCAAGCACAGCGCTTGTTACTCGGCATTTTGAAAGATGCCCGGGAATCCTCTCCCCAAAACAAGGGAAGTAACTCCCAGAGCCTCGATATGTGGATAAGCCCTATTGTGAAGAGGCAAAAACTAAGATGATTTGGGCACTTGGCATAATCAGCAGGCCTTGCAAGACCATCCTGCAGGGCACCAAACCAGAAGGCAGGTGGAAAGGAAAAAATGGGAGGACAATTATCGGGGAGTGGACTGTATCAGCAACTTGACTGGGGGGTGGAGGGCTGGGAGGGGTGGAGAGCTGATTGGAGCACGTGTGGCAGTGAAACAACCCACCACTGGGTTATGGGATAGGTAACAAAGTTCATCCTCAATCTTTATAAAGCATGACAGTTTCTAATACAGAGCCTGAATTTTCTTTGTAATGTTTGAACATGGACTCCCAGACTGCCATTCTCTGTCCCTTGCCATCACCACTTCTCTACCAGCCTTGCCTTCAGTTAAGCCCCTGCTCTTTGTTCCAAATGTGGTGGTCAACTGATGACCTTGTGGCAGAGCTGCATATGAATGGGTAGTAGACATAGACAGTTTTAGAAGGAAAACTGAAATAAGCCCACACCTTCATGGCAAAAAAGGGTCAGCATGGAAAGGGTCAGCAAGGGACTGGCAGCAAGAGTGTAAAGTAGGATTCTGGGACACTGGGACAGGAACTTCCACGAAAGTAAGATGATCAACAGTCTTCAGAGGAAATTACAATTCAGCAAGTGCCAGGGCTGCACTCTTACCTGCACTTATCGCAGCAGATCATGTAGCCATCATCATGCTGGAACTGGCATATACAGCGTGTAATGCTGTCATCCACTGTCTCCTCCTTCGCTGGTTGTGGAACACTGGCTGCGTCCTCCAACAGCAGCTGCCCGTTGACACGTATAGGTGGGGAGGGGTCTGTAGGAAGGGTGGGTTCTGCAGGGGCTGCATAGTTGTGATCCTGCTGGACCAGGAATGCAGCGAGTGGGTCAGGGAGGCACTCCTCCCTGCCAGCACCATCCTGTAACACCAAAGCCTGCACTTGTAGAACTGGAACCACAATATCTTCAAGCACTTCAGTTTTAAATGCTTCGACAAACATGTATGCAGACACAGTTCTGCAAGCAAAACCCCACAGAAAGAGCAGCATAGGACATAGTATCCCATTTAAGACAACAATTCCCATCTACCCTTTTCCCCCATGGTTCAGAAAACTCACATCCTATGTGTGGCAATATTTTAAAATTAGGTCATGCACACACACACACACACACACACATCAACAATTCAAAGCTCACAAAATCTGTCAACAATTTCCTAAAACATGAAAAAATTCAGAAAAATATCCCCATCTATCCTCTCTCCCCATACTCTGAACAACCTCCATATGAGTAGTTCATTTTCTGAGCCAGTGTTGCTCTTAATTAAGAATCATGGAATATGAGCGAGTCATGAAAACACTTGAGGATGTTTTCAGGTGTGGATGATGTAATGCAGTGTTAGGGAGATGTCATTTGTTTACCAGTGTCTGGCCTGCTGATTCAAATGATGAGGGCCCCGACACTATAGAGCTCCCTTAAGAACCTCTTGTAGCAAGCTATAATGGGTGTGAGCTAGGTGTTGATTTATCTCTTCCATGGGTCGATGAGTGAAGACATGTTAGTTGGAGGTTGGATACAGAGTTTGTTTATTGCTCTGTGAGAAGCTCTGGATCTTCCAGAAGGGTTTGAATGGTAGAATCTCACAAATCAAGGCTTGCTGGCTGCTTCTACAACTGCCTGGGACCATATCTTGTTGAGCTACAGGAGTACGCCCAAAATGCCCAGCAGTCAGAGAATTCAACCGATGCATGGGGCAAAGACCAGCTCAGACCATGTTTCACTCCACTATAAACCTCTGGCTCACAAATACAGTCCACTTCATAGCCTTTAAAGAAGAATCATCACGTTTTTCCTTATCAGAATGGGAAATGGGTACAAGAAGGGTCTTACCTGGTAAGGGAGATGGGGAGGGAGAGGGATATAATGCATCTCCTCCTGGGTTCTCGACATGTCCATGAGCTCCACACTGAAATGATAATGTCATCTTGCAAAGAAAGCAGCAGCAGGTTATCATTAAATGCTGCACTGATAAAAAGCCATACCCATAGAAACAATTCCCAAATTCACAGGCAGAATCAAACATGGGCTATCTCATGAAGCCACTCACCAGATAAAAAACGTTTCTTTTATGTTAAATGGGTATGATGTCTTACTGTAGCACAGCCTCAGGGTAACCTGAAGCCACAACACTGTTATACTAGTACCTTCCAGCACAAATTACCTGATAACAAGGATGAAGCACAAGGAAAGGAATCCAAAATTGAAGTAAAATTGGCTCCGGGCTGCACAGCTCTTGGACTGGTCACTGATCGATGTCTCTGCCAGGGGCAGTGAGATGAGATGAAGTTCATGGAAAACTCAAGTTTACCAGGAGATTTGTGAGAAGCCCATGTAGACCATGAGTGAGAAGGCATACAGTAGTATAGAAAGCCCCTTCCTGCTGCTCCAGTAGCAACACATGCAATGATCTTCCTTCCATAGCAATTTTTCAAAAGATTTCAATTCATCATTTGATGATTCAATGGAGTAACAAATGTGCCTAGAGAATAAAAGGTTTAACAACACAGACCCTTGGAGTCTATTCACCAAATAGGTAACAAAAGTTGAAAATGCTCAATACAATGAAAGAAAGGGGTGAAAAAGAAGGGAAGAGAAAGCATGAACTTCCTGCCAGATTGGCAGTTTTTGCAGTCAAACCACAAGCACTTCATGAGTCATTACACACGGAAGCACCTACCCTTCTGCTGCCTCAGTCAAAGACTCACAATTTCTCTCTGATATTTCACATCAAGTAAAGTCAAAGGGATTATTTTCTTTAGCGGGTACAAGAGGTGCATCTGTTGAAACACACACGTGCACACAAAAAAAATGTGCATCATACAAACTCACTTGCTGGCTTGGTTGTCTGCAGGCAACGATGTATCAGCATTAAAGGAACTTGCTTTGGCTCCCTCTTTCTTGACAAGGTAGCTCATCTCAGAGATTTCACATGGACCCGGATAGCCAGGGACAGCAATTTGGCCTCAAAGCTGAGCATTGCATGCACCCTGTAGCCTGCAACAAGACAGATCGCACTGTATGGACAGCATTGTACAAGACGGCAGTGTACAAGACGGCAGTGTACAAGACGGCAGTGTACAAGACGGCATTGTACAAGACCGCACTGTACAAGACGGCACTGTACAAGATGGCAGTGTACAAGACGGCAGTGTACAAGACGGCAGTGTACAAGACGGCAGTGTATAAGACGGCAGTGTATAAGACGGCAGTGTACAAGACGGCAGTGTACAAGATGGCAGTGTACAAGACGGCAGTGTACAAGATGGCATTGCACAAGACAGCAGTGCACAAGACAGCAGTGTACAAGACCGCACTGTACAAGACGGCAGTGTACAAGACGGCAGTGTACAAGACGGCAGTGTACAAGACGGCATTGTACAAGACCGCACTGTACAAGACGGCACTGTACAAGATGGCAGTGTATAAGACGGCAGTGTACAAGACGGCATTGTACAAGACGGCAGTGTACAAGACGGCAGTGTACAAGACGGCAGTGTACAAGACGGCAGTGTACAAGATGGCAGTGTACAAGACGGCAGTGTACAAGATGGCATTGCACAAGACAGCAGTGCACAAGACAGCAGTGTACAAGACAGCAGTGTACAAGACAGCATTGAACACACAGAAAAAAAATACAAACAAGAAGGGCAAAGCCCCTACGACTCACATGCTTGACCTTGACCTTTACATGACATTGACCTTCAGGTGACCTTCAAGGTCAAGGCCAATCAACTACACCTAGCAATGACACCATACACTAAACTAAGAAATGCTTTACACATTTATTATACCAAAATACATGTGGCCTTGACCCAAGGTCATCCAAGGTCATGCAACACAAAGCTGTTATTTCAAGACATAGGAAGCACAATGGTGCTTATTGGCACTTTCTACCATGAGATATGGTCACTTTTAGTGGTTCACTACCCCATTTTGGTCACATTTCATAAGGGTCAAAGTGACCTTGACCTTGATGATATGTGACCAAATGTGTCTCTTGATGAAAGTATAACATGTGCCCCACATAATTATTAAGTTTGAAACATTTATCTTCCATAGTTCAGGGTCAAGGTCACTTCAAAATATGTATACAATCCAACTTTGAAGAGCTCCTGTGACCTTGACCTTGAATCAAGGTATGTCAAACTGGTGTCAAAAGATAGGACTTACTTTGCCCTATATACCATGTATAGGTGAGGTATCCAATCTCAAAAACTTCAGAGAAAATTGAGAAAATGTGAAAAATGGCTGTTTTTTAGACAACATTTATGGCCCCTGCGACCTTGACCTTGAAGCAAGGTTAAGTCACTATGTGTGTTTTTTGAGGTCTTGTCATCATACACCATCATGCCACATTTGGTGTTGATAGACTTAATAGTCTCCGAGAAAATTCCAATGTTAAAGTTTTCGGACGCCCGGACGCCCGGACCGGACGCCCGGACGCCCGGACGGACGAAACGGGTGAGTACATAGACTAACTTTTGCTTCGCATGTGAGTCAAAAATGCCAGTTCACCTGTCATTACATGCATTATGAGCCTGTATGAAAAGAATACAGTGTATAAACTTTTTTTTCAGTAAAGTCTAAGAGATGTATTGAACTAGAGAGCACTGGGAGATGGAAAACCTCTGCAGAAGGCACAACACAATGCTATCTCTCCACTAAAGCTTATACCTCACCCCCACCCCTTTCAGAGGATCTGAGCTTTGGAGGGCAGATCTCCAGTTTGAATAAAGAGGTTATACTGAAGCATCATTGAAACTGCTGTCTTGTCTGGGAAAGCCTGAGTGCCCCCTCCCAAGGAACAGATCCACTTGCAGCAATCGGATAGCAGAACAAAACCGCTCTCCTCCCTCGTTTTTGGGGGAACAATGATTCAGGCAGTGTTCTGCTTGCTGGGCCAGGTGATACATGACGGCTTTTGGCCCTGAACTTATTTACTTCTTTTAACCCTTTTCTGACGGGCTACGAGTATACTCCTAACAATAGAGTTACCTCCCACTACCGGGCTACGAGTATACTTGTAATGCCACCCTAGGGTCGTTTTGGCAATGATTCCTTCATTTGGGAAACCCCAATTTGAACTATAGTTACTTCCCTTTCCTGAACGTTCATTGTACGTTGGTGGAAATGTTTTCGTGCGATTTTTAGAGTGAAATATGTATTCTGGAGGCGATAGTTCGAGTTATGAATCGTTGCTGGAGTTGACACTTGATCCGGACAGTGCCAGTGATGATAACAGCGACTCATCTGCACTGTTTGAGGCCGAATCTAGTGAGGAAGACTTGGAAGAGGCTGAGACTGAGCCTCGGCCAAGCACTTCGACTGCTTCCTCACGTCGATCGTGATCTGCTCGCCGCCGACCTCGTACGAGATCATATATACAAGATCGAGAAAGGGGCGTGGTGTCAGAAGCTATTTCCCAGCTGATGAGGACGATGATGGTGGCTGGATCAAAGTAGATTATGGGGAGATTTAGAATATTCCGGAGTTTTCTGGACAACCGGGAATGATGGTGATTGTGCCCGGAATGAAAACTGCGCTGGATTATTTTGAACTTTTCGTTGATCAGCAAATGATAGACTTGATCAGTTGATGGTCTCAGAGACGAACAGGTATGCTGAGCAGGCTGCACAACTCACTCCAAACTTCTACTATATGAATATATATGGAAGCCAACCGACAGGGAAGAGATAAATCATAAAGCGATTCATTTGTGTGTTGATCGCCTCATCAAGAAGCCAGAAATCCGCCAGTTTTGGTCAACGCATCCAATTTTGGAGACTCCATTCTTTGCCAAGGTTAGTGTTGTTCTCACATGACAAGCAAGCCTCAGCCTCTTTCTCTCCTCTCTCTCTCTCTCTCTCTCTCTCTCTCTCTCTCTCTCTCTCTCTCTCTCTCTCTCTCTCCCCTCCCCCCCCCCCCCTCCCTCCCTCCCTCAGACATCCAAGATCTGCAAATTTTTCATTCCCACCCAGCCATTCAATCAACCAGAACATGTGATTTCACTTTGCTCAGTAAGCACAGTGCATATCAGGACGAAAATGTGCATTTCA
>JAWQFJ010002921.1:105284-202784 GCA_034096865.1 Theodoxus fluviatilis | reverse complement strand
GGAAGGTTGCACCATGTCGGATCGTGAGAGTGGTGACGAACAGTTACAGCCGCAGGCTCAAGGTAGGCATATTGAATAAAAGCTTCGCCAATACCAAGCTTCATATGCAAGTAGCACACTTATTTAAGAGCTAAACTAGTAACAACTTGCTGCAATTGCGTAGTCACGAGGTCACGCTCACTTCTCTACAGTGACCAGGGTCAGCGTTTCCAAAGCTTTCTGTCATCGATATTATTATTTTGCGTGATAATGGGTAGTTTTGAAAGAAAACATACTCTCCTCATATTCAGAGTTCCCATCCCCATGAATTTACGGTTCTCAATGGGTGTTAGTAGCGGAGGATTACTAGCAAATAGTCAAGTATTTATGGTCAGCTGAAATTCAACATGGCGAGCAAGGCATCAATTCCTCAAGTCTGAAGCATAATTATCACTTGTTGAGTACTCCTTCACCAGCGCAATCACTCGTTTGGATCTGCAGCTGAGTATGTTGATGTTGTTAAATTTGACTGTTACCAGATTAATAGATCTAGTAGTCGATGGTGGTTTTGTACATACCTCATGAAGGAAGTGCAAGCTGTCAAATTTTTGTAGGTCAGATTTGTTTTGGTACAGCCAGTGGTTCCTTTCTTTGAAAGCAGTATAGCGTATTTGCATAGAAGAAACGGTGATATGAAGCTTATCTGCTGCAAGACGAAGTATAATGCATGTTGCTTTGTTCTCATCAAAGTGATATCTTTGTGCTTACCTTCGTTAAAATAAAACTTCTCTGCAGGCGTGTGTCCTTTTCCCACAAATGTGAAAGTAGATAATGATTCCAAACTACAATGCGTTTTAGTGGAACCCCTTTGACTTGCACACAGAATAGATATTCCCCCCGAGACAAACCTGCGTTCATTCACCTTGAATACAACGGCGCCTCCCGCTCAAAAATTACTCGCTGGTTGTAATGCTTCAACTTAACACCTACATGCAAATGATCATCTGCAGCTACGCAGACTTTTCTCCTACAAGAATGGGTTTGGAAGGTGCTGTATGACGAGCCTGCGCTCTGTAAACGTGGAATCTGCAATTGAAGGGAAATCACTCTGTGCTGAAACAGTGAAGCATCAGGAAGTAAAGATGGCGACTTCCTCCTTTATGATGCTGCCAGCTGTAAACTAAACAAGTACAATCACTTAATTGGGTCCTGATGCAAGGCAGATAGCTTTCATTAAACTTAAAAGGTGCTGATTTTAGCTGTCTTATTGAAGTTTGAAATGATGAAAATCTAGGACTTAACCAAGGGATATTGTTGCATTAACTGACAACCCCCCACCCCCCAAAAAGGAAGAAAAGTTTATTTTGCTGACTTAGTGCTTTTGAACTAGATTGGCTATGAAATCTTAGTTTGGGTGTTGTGTTCAAAAGCAGTCACACTTGCAAAATCATCTCACCCACTTGGGTGATCCTGGGAGTGTTTAGCCCAGGTACGCAACAGCAACAACAACAAATCTTAGTTGATGCATGCCCCTTCTTTAAAAAAAAATGTATGTCAAATTATGCTAAGAAACAATTTAGTAATGTTTTTGATTGACTTATTACTGGTAGATTGATACTGCTCTATATTTGCATGCATCAAAGTAAGCACGTTTGCCTTAGAACAGGTTTGATGAGTTGAAATGTTTAAAACTGATTTTGGGTGCATGTGATATATTCTTTCAGACATTTATTATCCCTTTGAATTAAAAGTGTAGATGTGACTATCTGTGATTGACCTGCATCATCAGGTCTTATGCATTAGGTGTTTTTTCTCATGCCTGCTAGTAACTTTTTATAACTCATATATTAATGTTTCAAGTGATTTGCTTTCTTTCTTTTGTGTATTTATATGATTGTATGTTTGTCTGATTGTGTGTATGTACAGGGTGGTGAGGCATAGATGCAGCTTATTAAAGGCACTTAAAGAGTACCCTTAGAACTATTCTTTGTAAGTAGTCCAGGTATTGGAAATTTGCCAAGTGATGTTAATTCCTGTCCAAGTTTTATGTTGAGGTAATTTAGCAGAAGACTAGAGAGAGAAAACCATTGTTTAATCATTTATGCTTTGTACATCCTGCTTCTGCAGTAAAATTGGTCATACATGTATGTAAGTGGACACTGGCATCATTGCAGTGGAAGTGTTGCAGACCCAGGTTCCACTTCTGACTTGCTGTGCTTTGCCAGTCATTTTTCTTTTGCTGAGAAAAGGCTAGATGGGATAAAACTTGGCCTTCAGTGCTATAGGTACTGATGTGGCCCTGAGCTTGGCCTTCAGTGCTACAGGTACTGATGTGGCCCTGAGCTTGGCCTTCAGTGCTATAGGTACTGATGTGGCCCTGAGCTTGGCCTTCAGTGCTATAGGTACTGATGTGGCCCTGAGCTTGGCCTTCAGTGCTATAGGTACTGATGTGGCCCTGAGCTTGGCCTTCAGTGCTATAGGTACTGATGTGGCCCTGAGCTTGGCCTTCAGTGCTATAGGTACTGATGTGGCCCTGAGCTTGGCCTTCAGTGCTACAGGTACTGATGTGGCCCTGAGCTTGGCCTTCAGTGCTATAGGTACTGATGTGGCCCTGAGCTTGGCCTTCAGTGCTATAGGTACTGATGTGGCCCTGAGCTTGGCCTTCAGTGCTACAGGTACTGATGTGGCCCTGAGCTTGGCCTTCAGTGCTATAGGTACTGATGTGGCCCTGAGCTTGGCCT
Source organism: Theodoxus fluviatilis (assembly GCA_034096865.1). Taxonomy (NCBI): domain Eukaryota; kingdom Metazoa; phylum Mollusca; class Gastropoda; order Cycloneritida; family Neritidae; genus Theodoxus; species Theodoxus fluviatilis. Next base: position 200,064 of record JAWQFJ010002921.1, on the reverse strand, counting down.
TCAGTGCTATAGGTACTGATGTGGCCCTGAGCTTGGCCTTCAGTGCTCTAATTACTGATGTGGCCCTGAGCTTGGCCTTCAGTGCTATAGGTACTGATGTGGCCCTGAGCTTGGCCTTCAGTGCTATAGGTCCTGATGTGGCCCTGAGCTTGACCTTCAGTGCTATAGGTACTGATGTGGCCCTGAGCTTGGCCTTCAGTGCTATAGGTCCTGATGTGGCCCTGAGCTTGGCCTTCAGTGCTACAGGTACTGATGTGGCCCTGAGCTTGGCCTTCAGTGCTACAGGTCCTGATGTGGCCCTGAGCTTGGCCTTCAGTGCTAAACTGCTATAGGTACTGATGTGGCCCTGAGCTTGGCCTTCAGTGCTAAACTGCTATAGGTACTGATGTGGCCCTGAGCTTGGCCTTCAGTGCTAAACTGCTATAGGTACTGATGTGGCCCTGAGCTTGGCCTTCAGTGCTATAGGTACTGATGTGGCCCTGAGCTTGGCCTTCAGTGCTAAACTGCTATAGGTACTGATGTGGCCCTGAGCATGGCCTTCAGTGCTACAGGTACTGATGTGGCCCTGAGCATGGCCTTTAGTACTATAGGTACTGATGTGGCTTTGTGTTGAAATGGAAACAAGTTTTGGCATCTGAATGATTTCTGTAAAAAAGTGGATAATAAAATAGTATCAGAACAAACTATTTTTGGTGCAATACTGTAATGCGAAGGGTCAGGTCTATTACTCATTCATTGCGAACTGTGCCAGAGTCAATACTGACTCGGGTTCACAGAATGATCCTCAGCAGGTAAAGTAGGGAATGAGCTAGGCATTATTTCTGGGTCAGCACTTAAACTCACTTTTTTTTCTCAGTACTTTGATTACAAAAAGTGGTCAGCTATAAGGGCTCCGATAGTATATCTATATTTCTGCTGTTCGATCATGAAGCAAATCCTGTTTTCAAATGAGTAGAAACAGGAACATGCTCCAATGTACGTGTGCACGTCCACGATGTTGGCAAAAATGGCGGAAATGCTGGTTGCCCTCACAAAATTATGATTCCTAAAGTCTTAAAAGCTCCAGATGGGCATGATTTGTGATGATATAGCTTCATTAAATGTTTTTCTTATAGTCTGCGTGTTTATATGTTTCATTTCGGTACCATGAGGTTCACAAAAACGAAATAACGGCACTGCTTGTGAACAAAATGACGCCGGCAAGCGTGACATTCGCCGAGTGCAGATTTAGTTTGCTCGAGTTCTTCTTTGAGATGCATTCAAAAGGCGAATCTTTGGTGAAAATATGCATTTCCAACACCATATTTATTACTCATGCTATTAAAAACTGGGTTTCTAGAAGAAAAGTAACAGTATTGGCCACTCGAAAAAGAGCAATATGTACGTTACTATGGTCTCCCTCGAACCATGGGTGAAAAAAAAAAAAATTTGAACAACACCGAGTGGTAAAATTGCCGAGAACCAAGGTCATGATTGTGTTTCATTCATTTCACAATCGAAAGAAATAAACAAGATAATGAACGCACATAGATAATACACTGTTATAGCGCATATCTCTGAAGTCGGTTTCGATCGTTTCACCGGTAACTTACATTTTCTACACGTGTAGCAAAAATGTCGCACGATAATTTCCGCCTTCAACCACTCAGGCAACCTTGCCCTTGTATTTCGGGCTTGTTTACACCGTTTCTGGTCGTCTCCTGACCTTTACACGCTATTTTTGACCAATGAAACGGCTTCGTTTCGGCTTGCTGCAGAAGTAACTTAACGTCAGGCGAGCGCACGTGGGTTTTTTCTATCAGCTTGAATCTTATGAAACGATGTCCATCCGACTCATAATCTGCTAAATAACAATTTCTAGAATAGTTGAAATAATGCTCAAAGGACTAGTGTTGTGAAATAATGCCTCTTTTATTGATAATTCACTCAAATCGTGACCACAAGCATTTGGCTTCCTTGGTAACTTACACACGCTCAATCGTTCATGCTTCTGTCATCATAGCGACCGAGGCATGTTTTTTTCAATAAAAAGTGAAATGGTGCAGCTCTTGTGTGTGGATTATTTTGTTTTTTTGTTTGGTCTTATCCTGTTTGTTATGTATTGTGTGTAATCAATGCTTATACAAGTTATAGTCCCATAAAGCTGAGTTTAAGTGGCCAACAATGACCATCTTTGGTGTGGTTTCTCGTAACTTACGTCATATCTAGCTGCTGCTTGAAATGTACACATGTGTATTTATAGTGCTAATACATCAAGGTTATATGATCTGAATCACTTTATTCATATATTTATTCAAACTTTCGAAAAATTTGCTATAATTTTTGAACAGTAAAGATTCAAAGGTGCTTGTTTAGCGTAAGTTACGGTTTCCATGTAAACACAATTTTTATGTCATAATAAATACACAACAAACTTAGATTTTTTTTCATCAAATGACACATCTGGGTCATTTGCAAACACTCAAGGTGGAAATAAAGTGCAACTGTCACAAATAAAGACAATAGAGTCAAAAGATGGAAACCATGTAACTTACATCATGGCCGTCGGTGCACATTTTATTGTGATCATTGTGGAAAATCCTTACAAGTTTTTCTGTCTTAAATCACATGATAAGATAAAGTAAGGATATAACTAAACTATATTGAAAAATTATGTACTTGGGTGGATATTTAATTTTCCACCTGCATGTCACACATCTATTCGCCAATATCATGGACGTGCTCCAATGTACTTAATTAATATGACTTGTTGTTTTTTCCAGGATCAGGCGAGCAGGAACTTGCCACCAAATCTCTGCATATACAGTCCAAAAGATTCTATCTAGATGTCAAACAGAACAGGCGGGGGCGCTTCATCAAGGTGGCAGAGGTAGGCATCCTAGACACTTACTACAGGCTTGGCAGTGGAGTGACTGCACAAGGGTTGACTGTCATTCATGTGGAGCTGCATAACTTGTAGTGGACTCCCTTCCCAACCACTTGATCTTGATAAGTGAAAAATGCCGGGGGTCAAGGATTAACCCCTTCCCTGCCATATATATATCACACGCCATATGCCAGGGAATTTTCTCATATTTTACTGTGATTGTCATAATTTTTTGTATGTGAGTGTTCTTATTTCCAGAGCACTGAACAGAACAGAAAACTGAATCATTTGTAGTTGCCTCCCTTTTGTGACAGTGCTTGTCAGAAGCTCTAAAATGTACCAGGGCCTAGTCAAGCTTTGACAGGTCGAGGCCTGGAAAATTTCCGGGCATGGCATGTAAAGGGTTACAGAACTCTGCACACAATGATCCTGTCAGCCTGATTGCATGGGAGATGAAGATTATTTTTCCAATTATGGATCTACTGTTTAAAATTGATATGTGCAATGGCACGTGAGAATTGGCACTGACTGTTGAATCTATTGGTCTGATGCAGCACTTTATGATCAGATTTGGCAGTACTGGAAGAGAGTTTGACTTTTGCACTTAATGTTTATGCATGAATTCTAAAATGTATGCACATGTAGTTAAGATTGTTTTTAAAAGCAAATTGAGGATCACATCTTGATTAATCACACTTATCATGTAAACATATACATTTTTCAGGTGGGTGCCGGCGGCAAAAAGAGTCGGCTTCTTCTTGCGATGTCCTCAGCAGCTGAATTTAGAGATTACCTAACAGAATTTACTGATCATTATGCATCACTAGGTGGGTTCTTCTACATGCATTCCTTCCTCTGCATTGATATGATCACATTCAGTTATGTCATTTTTTTCTAGAGTGGAATGAGAAACTGATTAATACCGTATATTGCTTTTCTGTGCATTCAACAGTAATTTTGTTTCTTCTTTCTTATGCATTGGCTGTCTTTGAAAAAAAAAATCTTTCTTTGCTAACAGAAAAATTTGTTGAGCTGTTTGAATTTTAAAATGGCAAGCTGAAGAAGTTTATGTTGATTTGTTATTGTTGTTGTTGAAAACTAAAAAAATATTATTTCCCATGGGTGTGCAAAACATTTCAATAGAAAGAGGTGGTGCAACTTTGTCAAGATAGTGCTCAAATCATCTTTTTGGATGTGAACTTCGTTGAAGCCATTTATGAGGCATGAGAACACTTGTAATAGCCTTTTGAACACCCAAGTCAAATAAAGCTAGCATGATTTGGTTATGAGGCATGAGAACACTTGTAATAGCCTTTTGAACACCCAAGTCAAATAAAGCTAGCATGATTTGGTTATGAGGCATGAGAACACTTGAACACCCAAGTCAAATAAAGCTAGCATGATTTGCTTTGTAGTTTGTACTTCCGCATGAGCAAGCAAGGCTAAAGTATGAACACTGACAGAATGAGATATTTCAACCCCAGTATTATTTATTTATTTATACATATTCCAGAAAAAGCATGTTCATAGATGAAATTGTTAATTATTTACAGTGACATCAATATAAGGAAAATGTATAGATGACTTTGCTCGGTAATACGTTTAATCAGCATTTATCAAAACATGTTTTTTGCCATTTAGCCTTGTTTCTCTTGCACAGTCACATGGACATTAAAAATATATGGCCATGAAATAAATGACAGTGTATAGTCTTGATCTTATCCTCTTTATTTTTGTCAGAGATCAGTCAACTCCACATTAGGAACATGTACATCTTTGTCCTTGCAAAAGTTAAACATATAGAGCCAAAGCCCTGTGAGGGAGACAGGAAAAACGTGGCCCCACTAACTAAACCAGCGACCTTTTGGTTAGAGCCTGAAATGCTCTACCAGCTGAGCTACCATGGACTGATTGTCTTCTCCTGTCTACACTGCCCTATATCAGTGGCTGCTGTTTTGGCCTTACATGCCTGAATGACCCAAATCCCAACGTTTAGTTTTGCTGGTCTTTCCCAGCTGTCATAGGTCTTTTTCCTAATCACCCAGTCTATTCTGAGAGTAGTGCTCATCTTCCTTTCCCTTTCCCCACTTTGGTGACTATCAAACTGAAAAGCTGAGGTCATTAGTAATTTGTGTTCTTTCCCTGCTGCAGCATTGAGTGCTTAAGTCAAAGGCACAAAGATTATTTACAGCTGATGTAAAGATGGAACTCGAGAACAGCTTTTCTAGTCAAGAGAAGTTCATATTCATCCAAGCAGTTTGATACCAAAAAGAAACATGAAAACTGTCCCCCTTTTCATCAGATATGTGTTTCATCTAGGAATAATGTTTATGTTGATTATGTTGTTCCTAGTACTGAGGTAGAAACAATTGCTGACTTGAGAGGGTAGAAAAAGTTACAATTCTGGGCAGGGGATAGAAATAATTATAGTCAGAGGGAAGAAAAACCTGGAACCTTCCAATAAGAAGTATTAAAGCTATTAATTTTTTTAAATAGGTATTACATGAGGAAAGTTAGTAACTGACTTTGTTGAGATGTGTTGCTGAATGGATGCTGCATTTTGCATCTTGCCCTTGTTGCCTGTGTAGGTCTTATAATTTTTTTAAGTTACTCTGGGTATTTACTCATTGCAGGTCCCACAAATACAGAAAGCCCCCCAGAGGACGGCAAGTTAAAAAGCGAGATGATCATCAAGGACAACAGACGCTACTACCTTGATCTGAAGGAGAACCAGAGAGGACGGTTCTTGAGGGTGTGTACCTTGGACAAGCTTTGCTGGCCTTTCTCTAGGCAGAGGGAAGCAGTGGGATACAATTTGTAGTGATGGCTTGATTGAGTGCAGTGATTACTTCATGAGGTGCATGCTTTTTTTAGATAGAAACACTGTGAGGAGATGTGGTTCCAGGAGCAATGCAGAGTTTTGATATGCTTTCTCTATGTTGCATGTACCACTAGTTTCCTGCAGACTGTTCCCTGTTTGTCAGATCATAGTTGTTAGCAGGAGTTCTGAACAATTTTCAGCCCAGCATGATGGATGGAATTGGTACTTATACAACTATGGACAAAATTATGAGACTATGCAGAAAAGCAATAAAATGACTCAATTGCTTAGTGTTATCAACAATAACTTGTTTTCATTGAAACTCATGGTTACCTATCACAAATACCACAATATATCAGCATTTTGTGTTCCCTTTCAGCCATTTGTAACTAAAGAGTCACTTTGAAATTGATTGTTACTGTCTGTCATGTCAAAATGCCGAAAAGTCTGCTCAAGGTGGAGAAACGCATAGCGATGCCAATTGGAGTGGAATGTGGACACAAATTTGTCACGGAAATTTTTTTTCACTTCATAACATCTCAGCTGATTCTCAGCACACAATAGGGTAATTCTGAGGCTATATTTCGTTTGCCATTCTTTGGCATCAAGTGACCAAAGCATTCACTCGAGATGGCATGCTGAAAACTATCTTTTTGCAAAATTCAGGATTGATTTAGGCCCATTTCTGCTTCAAAACACTTTCCAGTGCTTTTTTGACTCACATGCGAAGCAAAAGTGAGTCTATGTATTCACCCTTTTCGTCCGTCCGGGTGTCCGGTCCAGGCGTCCGAAAACTTTAACGTTGGATTTTTCTCGGAGACTATTAAGTCTATCAATACCAAATGTGGCATGATGGTGTATGATGACAAGGCCTCAAAAAACATACATAGTGACTTGACCTTGCTTCAAGTTCAAGGTCGCAGGGGCCATAAATGTTGTCTAAAAAACAGTCATTTTTCACATTTTCTCAATTTTCTCTGAAGTTTTTGAGATTGGATACCTGACCTATATATGGTATATAGGGCAAAGTAATCCCTATCTTTTGATACCAGTTTAGTTGACCTTGCTTCAAGGTCAAGGTCACAGGAGCTCTTCAAAGTTGGATTGTATACATATTTTGAAGTGACCTTGACCCTGAACTATGGAAGATAACTGTTTCAAACTTAATAATTATGTGGGGCACATGTTATACTTTCATCATGAGACACATTTGGTCACATATCATCAAGGTCAAGGTCACTTTGACCCTTATGAAATGTGACCAAAATGGGGTAGTGAACCACTAAAAGTGACCATATCTCATGGTAGAAAGTGCCAATAATCACCATTGTGCTTCCTATGTCTTGAATTAACAGCTTTGTGTTGCATGACCTTGGATGACCTTGACCTTGGGTCAAGGTCACATGTATTTTGGTAGGAAAAATATGTAAAGCATTTCTTAGTGTATGATGTCATTGGTAGGTTTAGTTGTTTGACCTTGACCTTGAAGGTCACCTGAAGGTCAAGGTTAAGCATGTGAGTCATATGGGGTTTGCCCTTCTTGTTACTGCTTGACTTGTCCTCTTGAACAGCTTCGCTCAAGATGTCCCACACATTTTCGATGGAGTTCATGTCTGGAGACTGTGTAGGCCATGGAAGGACATTGACATCATGGTCATTCAGCCTACGATGAAACGCCTTTGCAGTATGGCAGGGGGCATTGTCCGGCTGCGACACCCACTTCTGGTATGTGGGGATCAGTTGCTGTACTGAGGGGAGCATGGTATGCTCCAGAACCTATCTGTAAGCAACGCGAATCATCGGCCGTCACCTAGTGTCGGGACACTGACACCAGAGGCTGACATGGCCCCCCAAACCATGATGGATCTGCCTCCATGTTTCACAATGGGAACCAGGCATTTAGGCTTGTAAGCTTTTCCAGGCCTTCTGTGCACCATTACATGGCCTGGTGTTGAAAAAAGCTTGAAGGTGTACTCATAGGTAAACATGACTTTGGACCAGTCTTCTGCTGTCCATCTTTGGTGGTTTTGGGCCCATTGCATCCTCTGCTTCCTCTGGCGTTCATTCACCATTCTGGAGGAACACTGAATGCCTGTCAGCTGGGCCCAATTATGTTTAAGCTGTGGCTCTTCGCCTGTTGTGAAGAGTTGCCCAGATGAGTTGATGGTCATCTATGTTGGTACTCAGCCTCTTTCTTCCTCATCCATTGCCAGTTGGCAGTTGCTCCATGGGGTTTGAACTTCTTCATATTGTGATGAACTACTGTCTTGGATGCAACTACTCTCTTTGCAATCTTCCTCTGGCTGTATCCTTCTTTGAAAAGGGTGACCACCTTGGCTTGATCCCCCCAGGAAACTTCTCTGATCTTGTTTGGCATCGCTGTTGAGGTTTTATCGCCCAATAACCTCTTTTCAATCACCCTTTGTGTGAAATGCTTTTGTTACTGTTAGAAAAGGGTTACATTCATTAGCTTGCTGGAAGGGCTAAGTGAGTTGAACATTTTTTAAAGATGTTTTTGATCGTGTCATCAGTTGATCTGCTGCACTATGTGTTGTATTTTCATCTTTCTATTAATATGAAATACAGACCTGTTTACTCTCCCGATTTTAGCGGGAGACTCCCGATTTCAGACCCTATCTCCCGACCTCCCGCTAGCTTCGTAAATCTCCCGATTTTTTTCCCACCGATCTCCCGAAAATGAAAAATTTTGAAAGGTTTATTTCGTTTCCGAAGCATTTACATGACGATCTGAACTTTCTACCGCGCCACTGAAGGTCATTCCGCAGATCTGCAGTACAATTTTTTTGATTAGTTGAGTCAGGACCTTCGTCCAATCGAGAGCCAGTTTACAACCTGGAATAGCCGCCATTTTGCTTGCAAAGAGAAAGACTCGCGAAACCGATTCTGAATCCGACAGTGAGCGTGACACAGAGGATGAGAAAAGAAAGTCCACTCTTGTCAGAAGCAGAAAGAGAGCAAAGTACAGCGCAAAGTGGAAGGCTGAGTGGAAATCGGAATTCCCGGCATTTCGCCCATCGTCGAAATCGAAATCACACGCGTTTGCACGATCACTGTAGCCACGTGTGAGAAAAAATGAAACGTAAATAAATTGAATGAAATGTAGTTCATTGAAAAGAGAATAAAAAGACCATTCCAATGGTATAAGTATGAAAACTGTGGGTCAATTTGCTCAAAAGTTATGAATTTTTAATTGAATAAAATCCGGCCCTTCGTTTTACTATAAAATAATAAAGACAGTAGAAAACTTGTGACCAGATTACATGCACTGAACAACAAAAACCTTCATAACTTTTTAAATTTTAAAGCTAGAAGAAAACCAATGATATATCTGAAATCCTTATGATTAGAGCTATTGATTAATAGGATAAAAGATAAGTGACAGATAAATTTTAACTTAATTAATTAATTCTTCTTCTTCTTGTCGATCGCTAAATTAAGAACAAATCCGAGGTCGCGGTCTGGGTCACGTGACCACATTAAGAATAGAATAGAATAGAATTCTTCGGCTTGCTTAGGCGTCCAGGGCCTATCGCCGATTCTGGTAGTTCTCTGGCTGTATTTTTATTGTTCTTATGGATAAAGAAAAAATTAGAGAGAAAAAAAAGGCCTAATTGCTGTGCATCATTTGCTCCAGTGGTTCCTCCAGCTTGAACATATATCCTTGTAGATGCTTGTCCACTCTGTTCTTGAACGAGTTCAGGCTCGGTGCCTCAACTACGCTGTTCGGGAGGCTGTTCCACATGTTGATAACTCGCTGGGTGAAGAAATGTTGTCGTAAAGCCGTNNNAGTATGCACAGATGATTAAACCAAACATCCAGTAGGGTTTATAGGGTATTTACCCACTATTGCATAGTAATTTTACCTGTATTATTTCTCAAGGAGTGAAAAAGCCACAAATGTTTACCATTTAAAAGTTTACCGAAAAAAATCAGGATTTGATTAAAGACTATAAACTGCACACCAAAATATTTTTCATTCAATTTGAAGCATTTTGTGTTATTACTTTATGTGTCTATCTGTAACAGTTCATCAGCAATCTCAAAGTTAATGAAAGGTGTGCATGTTTGCCTAATTTGCTCGTGTTTTAGCACCGCTGTAAGGGCTAAAAATAAAAATCTCCCTCTTTTGATTGAAATCTCCCTATTTTTGAGTCCCCATCTCCCTATTTTGCACAACTTAAGGTAAACAGGTCTGGAAATATGTGAAATAATTGCACAATCATGTGTTAAAAATGTTCCATATGGTTACAATTTTGTGACTTGAAAGAAGGTAGTCATCATTGCAGTAAGTCGTAAAAACTTTTTTTTTAAAGCATAGGTGGTCTAATGATTTTGTCCACAGCATTGTACATTCTGGAAGATAAGAGACAATAGTATTTGTTACCAATAAGTCATTGAGTGTTTCTATGCAAGTAGTTGTCTTGTGGTGCATGCTGGCTCCCCAGCAACATGGCATTTCTTTCTTTGCAGTCTAAGATGACAATACAGTGACTTACCCTGAATGTGTCAGAACGCATTCTAATTTCAGAGTGGAAGAGAAGATTTGCAGCATGGACAGGTCTCCCAACATGATTTTTATTGAGTTTATTTTCATGTCCACGGAGATTTGACTGTGAAACTGCCACTGCAGGAAAAGCTTGTTTTATGTAGGCCACAAGTCTGTTGCAAAAATAGAGTTCTTCCAGCTGATCTATGACAAATACTCTGGGGTTGGGACTCCAGTCTAGTTAAAAGTTATGTCTGCAGATGTGGATGGAACCAGCAATGTAGATAGTTGTAGAACAGTCGGACTAATGTGAACAGGGGCTTTTTTTTCTTTTTTTTACTTATCATGTGCTTGGATCCAGCCATTTGAAAATGGAAGGCTTGATGACAGTAATCCTGTGTGGAAACGGGACGGTGACGTAGTGACATTAGAATTGATCTGTTTGCAGGTTTAACTCTGGTTTTGTTTTCAGCTTTGCACTGAGCAGACCCTATAGACCTCACAGTGACTTGTGTTGGTGTGTTGGCAGGTCTCACAAACAATACCTAGAGGAGGGCCTAGGTCTCAGATCGCGATACCTGCACAGGGGATGATTGAATTCCGTGATGCACTCACAGAACTACTGGATCAGTTTGGAACAGATGACCAAGGTAAGAATCCCAGCTTTACTTATGACCGCCTGTACTTCCCACTTTCTGATGGCATAGAACCTGAGCATGAAAAGGTTATAATCTCTCGTTAGAGGAGCTACAACCATCATTTTTCATGAAAAATATCAGAAATGAGTTTTATGTACAAGATTGATCACCAACCTAAATCCCCTTGCATTCTATTCTATCTAAATAAGTCTATTAGTGACCTTGTGAAATCTTGGGTTTGAAAAATTACCTTATTGAATATTCATGAACTTGAAATGGTTATATCTGATGATCTGCTGATCCAAATTTTTTTCTCTCACCAAATGTGTCTTATTATCTGCCTCATTGCAAACCCAATGTGCCGGCTTGCATGAAAGCTCAAATTAGATTGGTTCTCATAACTATGGAGCTGTGCTCAGCTTTGACCAATGAGAGCAAAGCTTTTTTGAGCACACATCACATCAGCTCCTGCTTGTCAGCTACACAGGAAGACCAAAAAAAAAACATTGCCTCTGCCACAGCATGTGTGGCCAGACAGTGGGTGTCCCAGGCTAGTAGGGAGCTATCTTATGTAGGTAGTGATGAGATGACGGTGTCCTGTGGCTCTGCTAGCAGATATGGTGTTGCCATGGTTTTGTCTGTGAACCCACAAAGTCCTGCCAAGGTTTTGGACATGGAAATGCTGGGCAATCACTGATGCCTGTATGCTGGGCAATCACTGATGCCTGTATGCTGGGCAATCACTGATGCCTGTATGCTGGGCAATCACTGATGCCTGTGCAAAAAGCAGGCCATAGTTGGGAGGCATTTCAACCTTTGTTGGTTGGCCACAAGTCACAGTTTGAAAGGATTCATGAGGGTTGAGCTGGATCGATGGAGCTCGCAGAAATGCTTTAGATTTTTCAGAGATCAGAAGAAACACACCATTAGAAGTTTGTTGGATATTTGGGGGAAGAGCAGAGATCACAGTGATTGTGGGAACTGTTGTCCCTCCAGACATGAGGACTGGAGATGGCTAACAAACATGCCTTCCCAGAGTTTGTCATTGACCTAATTCCCCTGTCTTTGAGGAGCTCTCTAATGAAGAACTCCTCAGCAAGTGTGCACATGGTGGGACACAGAATCCCAATTAGTCTCCACAATTTGATGAGGAGCGTGTTTGTTTGGCCCAAAATCTCGAGAGAATCGCGAGGGCTAGGCGTTGCCTACGTTCCTCGCTCATAAGGACGCACTAGGCAAGAAGCCGAGGGAGGTCCAGAGCTCCCTTGATCCTTCCCGCTGCAGTGACCCGGATGAGCCAAAATGGCAGAGACGGTGCTAGTTTGGCTAGTGTTCGGAGAGAACATTCCTGTAATGTGCTTCTCAGGGTTCGAGAATGGAAATGTGTACATACACGGAAGTATTGCTGTTTGAGTGTTTATTTGTATATATAGAGGAGTAGTGTATTGGGTATTTCTGGACATACACTGCCGAATGTTTTTTAATCGCTTGCAGTATACGTACGCTGTATATATTATGTCCCTTCACCGTATACATGAATTATGTCCCTTTAATTGATGGAAATGAATCGAGGCCTCACATTTTCGACAAAATTGTCTACAATTGAACATGGATTGCTTTTTGTCATTGAAAAAGTTCCCTTGCCATTCGAAATGACACCATGGTGTGTTCTATGAAGTGAAAGCCTGAGGGAAAATGAATAGCATACCTCAGTAAACTCAAATTTGAACTAATCATGTGACATCTGCTTTTCCTCTGTCTCATCATCATCTGACGAGTTGACTTCGGCTTTAACAAAGTAATCCTCAATCACTGAGGCAGCTTCTTCCCTGCTAATCCCATTTCTTCCTCCAATCAGGTTTCCAGCACGACACTTTCAGAAGGTTAGCGACTCGATTTTCCATGATAATACTAACAGCAATAAAAAGCGCACGATGTTGAACTTGAAGACAAAGCGACAGAGAACAAGTAACACCGGATGTAGAGAGTTGTCTCCCTCCGACCAATCAGAAGCCAAGGCCCAAGCAGCTCCATCATGAGTTGCTATGCCAGCAGGCCTGCCTACCCGTACGGAAATTCCGTATTTTGTCCGGGAATTAAAAAAAATCGGCGAGCGTTCCTGAAAATACGGGAGTTTATTTTGCGTTCCGGAAATATCAAAATAAAAACTATAATAAAATAATTTCCAAAATCGTTGGCCTGTGGCTGTGCGCGAATCGTTTTCCGAAGCAGTCTACCGATGATTGCCGAATGGGTTTGTTCTGTAATGCGCAGGCGCAGCGCGCGAAAATATTTCCGAAAATTGCAGAGTGACGTCATTTTCGTACAGTGCGCAAGCGCAACACACGAAGTGTTTTTCCGGAGAGTGCCGGTATGTGCAGTGTTCATGTGCAACAATGGCGTCAAAACGAAAGCCAAGCGAATGTGTTTCTGAATTATCGAAGAAACAGCGGAGGTCGCAGGTCTACATTCCAGCATACATGGAGAAGTATCCATTTATAGTCCGCGGCACCACTGACTCCACTGTCAAATGTACGACTTGTGATAACCAGTTCAGCATCTCCAGTGGTGGCGCCAACGATATCGAAAGGCATGTTGAAGGCCCAAAGCATGTGAAGAAAAATGAGGAGAAGAAGGTCGCAGCAGCGCAAAAACCTATCAGTGAATATTTTACACCGCCTCCTTCGGAAGTGTCCCAAATCGACATCGACGTAATTTGAGCTGAGGCGATGATGGTAGACTTGACAGTAGAACTGAACCTCCCAATGGCCTCATTGGACAAACTGAGTGTAGGTGTAGGGGAAGACCTCCTCTTCCCACACCTCCCCATGGTTATGCTTGCCATAATGACAATCCCTCACTCATCAGCTCTCTGTGAGCGCATTTTCTCAGTCGTGAGAAAGAACAAAACACACTTCAGAGGCAGCATGGGATCCGACACCTTGGAGGCCTTGGTGGTAGCCAAGTTCAGGCCTGGACAAGCCCTTGACAGAAACTACAGTGTCAAAGACCTGAAGGGCCTGAAAAGTGCCTACTACCAGTCTTTGTCACAGTAAACAAGCTGCAGAACTATTGTATATAGTGTACATAAAATTAGGTATGTTTTGTTTTATCTTTTGGTCCCTGGTTAATGATTAAAGTTGCTTTGTTTTCTTGCACTGTCGCACGGTTTAATACTGAAATCGGAACTGAAATACGGAAATTGGAACTTGGTAATACTGAAATCGAAAAAGGAGGGTAGGCAGCCCTGTGCCAGACTTCTTTCGTCATCTGCGATTGGCTACTTTAAAACTTTTGTGTACACGATTCTATCTCTTTCTATTCTTAGCCAGAAGGTTATTAACCCTTACAGTGATGCTGAAACGATCACCTTATGGGCTGCCAGTGGTGTAAAAACACGAGCAAATTGAGCAACATGCACACCTTTGATTAACTTTGAGATTGTATGTATGTATGTATGTATTTTCATTTTTTACTGCGCCATTATCACAAAAACATGCTCATGGCGCGACAAGACAAAATAAAAAAGTTTTGAGGCCAGTCTTAAATGCGGCCAAGGTTGGACTAGCCCTCAGACCCTCAGGAAGTTGGTTCCAGAGTCTCGGTCCAACAACGCTGAAGGAGCGGTCACCGAAGCTCCGTAACCTTGTTTGTGGGACAATCAAGAGTCTTCTTTTTGAGGAACGGAGATTCCTTGTGGGGTTGTGAGGTCTAAGGAGTTCTCCGAGGTAGGTTGGGGCTTCACCAGATTCACACTTAAACACGATGGAGAGGGTCTTAAATTCCACCCGTTGGCGAACTGGAAGCCAATGAAGGTCACAGAGCACAGGGGTTATGCGAGCCCACCTCGGCAGTCGCTTCACTACCCTAGCTGCAGAATTCTGAAGACGCTGAAGTCTCTGCAATTGACCGTTGGTTGCAGCAGTCAGCAGACTGTTGCAGTAATCAAGATGGGACAGCACAAGGGTCACCACCAGGGCTGCTGCGGTCTTTTCAGTCAGACAATCCCTGATACTCCAAATGCGGTGTAGGTGCATGTAGCCTGAGGAGATGATTTTACGAATTTGGGGGTCTGGTGACAAGTTTTGATCTAACATGACCCCGAGATATTTTGCACTTGTGGCAAATGCTATGTTCGCCTCCGCTATGTTAATATGTGTCTCTCTGATCAATTGCCTGCTTTTTTCCCTACCAATGAGAATCACTTCAGTCTTGTCTTCATTGAGTTTGAGGTGATTGGCCGACATCCATTCCTTGATGTCACTACAGCAGTTTTGCACTGTGAACTTGTTCACCGCAAAGGCTTCATGATCTGGTTTGGAAGCCATGTAGATCATAGTGTCGTCGGCGAATAGATGGTGAGGGATGCCGTGTTGGTCGATGCGCTCGCTCAGGGGTTGCGTGTAAATTGAATACAGGAGAGGTCCCAAGAGATTGCTGATGAACAACCATTACAGATCGACACATAAAGTAAAAACACAAAATGCTTGAAATAAAATGAACAATATTTTGGTGTACAGTTTATAGTCTTTATTCAAATCCTGATTTTTTTGGGGTCAAATTTTAAATGGTAAACATTTGTGTTTTTTTTTTCACTCATCAAGAAATAAAACAGGTAAATCACTGTGCAATAGTGGGTAAATACCCTATAAACCCTACTGGGTGTTGCTTTATCATCTGTGCATACTAATGTATCATTCTCTTTGACCAAAAATGCACTCTTAAAATTATAATGCAAAATTTGATGATCCAGGTATTAGAGAGGCAAAATGAATTAATTCTGATTACCTATGATTTGATCATTTGTCTGTAATAAAACTGAAAAATTCTACAGATTTTTGTCATTATGAGACACAAGAAGGCATTCCACACTACACAAACATTTTCAAAAACTTACCTCAAACCAGCAATACTACAAAAGCATCAAGAAAATTGCTATATACATAAATACCCTTTCATGTTAAAAAAAAAAACCCACTGGTGAAGGTAGGAGGCACATTCACACATACAGTGTGTCTGATTGCGGCAAGCAGTCTCATCCAAACCAGTAATCCAATTGCAGGAAACTTGGAAGTAGACCCAGTAATCCAATTGCATGAAACTTGAGAGTACATGCAGTAATCCAGTTGCAATGAAATTTAAAGTACAACACAGTAATCCAGTTGCATGAAACTTTAAAGCACACATGTCCACATAGATCTGCTATTTGGAAGAGTTGTCTACAGGTGAGTCAGTGATCAGCTGAGATGGATGGCTCATCAGGTTGCAGAGCACGTTTGTAGTGGACATTCTTGTGATAAACCTCAAAACAGTTTGGCACACAAAGAGGAACTTGGCAGATGTCACACATGTAGGAAGTCGGCTTCCTTTTGAACCCTATGCGATGAGACTTCTTTGTATTGCAAGCAACACAGTCACGGAGGGGGCTCTTCCTCTTCACGCCTTCCTTTGCAGGAAAATGTACACAGGTGTGTGTGAGGCATGCATGCGGTTGGGAGGGTTTGCCATTCTCTTGCCTTTGGGTCCAGGTCGAGAGGCCCTGGTGGCTTGTCTAACTAAACAACGGACAAGCTCTTTCCTGAAGTCAATGTGTGACATGGAAGCAGTTGCACATTTTCTGTGCAGGATGTAGGCATTGCACATTGCGAGCGCCAGGAGATGCATGAAAAGTTTCTTCCACCATTTGACTGTTTTCCTCAGGACAGTGTAGTTTTTACTCATTTGATCTGTCAGATCAACACACACACACACACACACACACACACACACATACTCACACACACACACACACACACACACACACACACACACACACACACACACACACACACACACACACACACACACACACACAGCTTCTGAATGTAGTCAACAATGCAGTTGGGCTTCACAACAAGCTGGCCTTGGGCATCATGCTTATCCAGTATGACCTCATCTGCAGAGTGAATTCTAGTCAGCATGTTCACATCTCGTTTGTCTTGATGCTTCAGGGCAAGGAGGTTTCCTTTCTGTCTGAAAACAGTCTGTCCTTGATGCAGCTTGATTGCCTTCTTCTGAAGAGCCTCTGGCATGCCTTTTCTGCCTACACAGTTTCACATGCATATGAGTTGAAAGTGTCCAGGGCCCGTATTCACAACGGCGATTTATCTTTTTAATACTCGATTTATCCCCTAGCCCCGCGTTATCTTGATCAGTTAGATAAGGTACGCTCGTCAGAGGATCCTAGGTTGCGCTTTGCTATATATACTGGTTTCCAGCCAAGGGAGAGCGGAACAGGCAGTTGGAATCGTCTGAGTTTAGAGATAAATCGGAGTTAAAATAAATCGCCGATAAATCGCCGTTGTGAATACGGGCCCAGCTCCTCAAACAATTCAGGACTGCTGTAGTAGTTGTCCATGTAGACCTGATGTCCCTTGGACAGCAGGCCACAGGAAGCAAGCAATCCCGTTACGATCTTGGTGGTCTGCGTGCTGTCTTCTCTAACCCCCACTGCCTCAGCGAAGGTGGTGCAAGGTGAAGAGCCATGATAAAGGTCAAAGCCAACAACGTAGCCCGAGTCTGCCTCACAGACTTCGTAGAGCTTCAGGCCGAACTTGGTAGGCTTGGCAGGGTTATACACTCAAAACCTCAAGTGTCCCTTCCACGGGCATATCCCCTCGTCAAAACTCAGATCTTGGCGGGGCGAATACGCATCCATGAACCGCATTCGGAGGTGACTGACAAATGGCCTTATTTTGAACAACGGATCAGTCTTGTCGAGTGCGTTGTTTGCCAAGTGTTGCTCAGTATTCCTTGGAAACGTGTGAGCGACATTGTCTGACAAAAAACGGAGTGGCATCAACCTCATCTGTGCTCCAGTATACTGGGATGGACGATTTCACTACGATGCCCATGAGGATCACGAGAGCAAGGAATGTTTTCATTTCGTCACAGCTGACAGGCGACCAGCGTAACAATCGCGAATGAGGAGACGGCTTGTTGCTTTCCAGTTTCCTCTCAGCATACAGGTTTGTTTGCTCCACAAGCAAATCAAAAACTGTATTGTCCAGGAATAAATAGAAAAAGTCAATTGGCTAAGCGTCCGAGTCGATCTCCGTGAGGAGTTTAGACTCACCCGTGAACGGCGCGATTAGCGGCTCATCAGCTGTTCGCATCCACCCCTCACTATCATCTTCTCCTACCTCTTGATCACTCGCAGCTTGAGAGATCGGCATTCTTGAGCTAATTACAGCTTGCCTGATAATTTCATCCAAAGTCTCATCATCATCTTCATCTTCGGCAGCTGAAGGATTAAAATCTTCAATTCGTACAGGAAGTATACCATAATTTCTACTATAACTCGCATAGAATTGCCTTGATTGTTGATTGGCCAAGCTGTAGACTGTAGAGGAGCCTCTTCTGCATGAACTAGTATCAGTAAACGTAGAGTTATATGATGGGCTTTTCCTTGGAGAGAGCCAGAACGCACGTGGTGTCTGAAACAACATATGCCGCGCTTACCACTGGCGAACCACGAAGGTGAGCGCGGCAAATGCCGCGCTTACCACGATAAGGATTAATATTGAGCTGTACCGGAAGAAAGAAGAGTTATTGCCCTTTACAATGATTATAACATGCTGCGAAGAGAGTTAATAAACACTTTCGAGGTGAAATTTCAGTCTAAGACCAGAATATGGTGTGCATTATGTGTAAACACATCTGAAAATGGCTAAAACTCAAAATGCACCACATTGACCTATACCTCTATAAACAGGCTGCCCCATCAGTTTTGTCACCGCGACTTATCACTCAATTTGTGGCGCTGGGTCACATATTGGTTTCCTCAAAGCTAGGCATTGAAAGTCCAAGATAAAGAAAAACTAAGGGTTACATCTGTTTCTAATGGACAGAACTTGAAGGGAGGGTTATTGACTCACATGCGAAGCAAAAGTGAGTCTATGTACTGAGCCGTGTCGTCCGTCCGTCCGGGCGTCCGTCCGTCCGTCCGTCCGGGCGGGCGGGCGTCCGTAAAAAACTTAAACGTTGGATTTTTCTCGGAGACTATTAAGTCTATCAACACCAAATGTGGCATGATGGTGTATGATGACAAGGCCTCAAAAAATATACATAGTGACTTGACCTTGCTTCAAGGTCAAGGTCACAGGAGCCATAAATGTGGTCTCAAAAACAGTCATTTTTCACATTTTCCCAATTTTCTCCCACGTTATTGAGAATGGCGACCTTAGCTACAAGTGGTATATAGGTCAAAGCAAGCCCTATCTTTTGATACCAGTTTGGTTGACCTTGCTTCAAGGTCAAGGTCACAGTAGCTCTTCAAAGTTGGATTGTATACATATTTTGAAGTGACCTTGACCCTGAACTATGGAAGATAACTGTTTCAAACTTAATAATTATGTGGGGCACATGTTATACTTTCATCATGAGACACATTTGGTCACATATCATCAAGGTCAAGGTCACTTTGACCCTTATGAAATGTGACCAAAATGGGGTAGTGAACCACTAAAAGTGACTATATCTCATGGTAGAAAGTGCCAATAAGCACCATTGTGCTTCCTATGTCTTGAATTAACAGCTTTGTGTTGCATGACCTTGGATGACCTTGACCTTGGGTCAAGGTCACATGTATTTTGGTAGGGAAAATGTGTAAAGCATTTCTTCGTGTATGATGTCATTGGTAGGTTTAGTTGTTTGACCTTGACCTTGAAGGTCACCTGAAGGTCAAGGTCATATAAAGGTCAAGGTCAAGCATGTGAGTCGTATGGGCTTTGCCCTTCTTGTTGAGGGCATTTTATTCTCTCACAGAGACAGTGAGCTGATTGATTGATTGTGAATGGTCTTTGCTAGTGGAACAACAGCATCAAACCACAGCAGAGGTCCTTGCGGGCAAGTACAGGTTGAGAAATTGGTCACCCATGTTCCTTCTTGTTGCATTCGTGTTGTTTGTTCATTGTTGGCGTATTGCATATCTACCATGCTTTATGAAATGCCACTCTGCAAATCTTAGCTGTTATTTTGTTGTTGGTGCCAGAAGTGTCAGTTTACTGAAGGCTGCCTGACTGGTTCAGTGCTAAGGCAGGGATCAAATATCAAGGGACGTAACTCTGAGAACCCTTACCAACCACTTCACCTAGAGTGTTATGGCCAGGGTCATAGATGAAACTTATGCCTTGACTGAACATTTTAATGTACTGTATCATAATTTCAGCGTTGGCCCTGTGGCTGAAGTAGGCATAATAGGCTAAAGCAGCAATTGTGTTTTTTATCTCAGACATTGTGTTGCCTAGTATAATAGACGGGTAGTGTGACCGTTTCACACTGTTGACCATTTCTGTAATAGTGGGGTATTTGTTTATCATTTATTCATTTGTTTATTTATCTATATATCTTTTATATTTTATCTATTTATGTTTTATTTATTATTCATGCATTCATTCATTCATTCGTTCATTTTACCTGTGTGTCGAGTTTGTTATTTGAAATAATAAATGTTGCTCTTTCTTTTTACCAGAGGAAGTTCAGGAACATTTCTCACAGATTACTTGCTAGTTTGTTTTTTTCCAAAAAGTGTTCATGGATGAAATACCATAATTACTTGATTTTGTTTTCAGCTTCAGTGCACCAACTGTTTCTCCTGTCTGTATCTAGAAGTTAAAATAAATTAATGCAGTTGGTCTTCAACTGTGTTGACATCCTCTCTCACTCTGTCATTCCAGAGCCTCAGAGCGAGCTGCCAGAAAGCAGGAGCATGCGAGTGGAAAACAAGATGTTCTACTTTGACGTAGGCTCAAACCGGAGGGGAGTCTACATGAGAATTTCTGAGGTAAGGATAGGCACTCACGCTGGAACCCTCTGCTTGCTTTCCTGCCTCTCTGTAAGGACATGTCTCACATTCCCACTCTCTTGAAGCAAGCAGCCAGTGAAAATGGAAGGACGTGGTGTAGGTTTTGACATTTCCAAAGTCTGGACATGTGAAGTTTGTTGCACTAGGGAGACCCTGCAGCTCCCTGGCAGAAGATTTTATTATTTTGTTGATGAGATCTCCTCCCTACATCAAATTATTTCATGAAGAAACTTGTTTCCACCATCTGGAAGAATTTGCCTCATAATTAGTTCGAGAACATCATTACTCGAGAGGATTTTGACACAGAATATGCAGTCCTCTAAACTTGAAGTAGGGGCAATAAAAGTATTGGAGGGATTTTTCATATTGCTCTTTCCTTTCATTTCCCTGAGTAACTCTTACATGTTCCTTGCGCATTTGCAAAATTAGTCCTTTCGTAATTTGTCATTCCCATAATGCTTAGATCATCGTCAGTGAGCATGACCCATTTGCTTTGAGAGAGATTGTAGGGATGGTGTTTATTGATTGCTATGCTTGGTAAACCTGTTTGACTGTATACTTTTTTGGTACAATAAGCAGATCTGCCACCAGAAAGGGCTGCCCATCCCCCAAAGCAGTCTTCTCCAGCAGAGAGAGAGAGAGAGAGAGAGAGAGAGAGAGAGAGAGAGAGAGAGAGAGAGAGAGAGAGAGAGAGAGAGAGAGAGAGAGAGAGAGAGAGAGAGAGAGAGAGAGAGTTGTAAGCAAACCTTGGGCTTGATGCAGAGCTGCTTGGTCCCGTGGACAGATAGAGATGCAAGGACTGCCTGTGGAAAGAAAGCTTAAAGATTTATGTTGTACTCATTGTGGTCAGGCATCTGTCTACCATGTCTCCATACCATACCAAATTGCCACTACACCATACCAAATCGTCTCTGCACTATACCAAATTGCCACTGCACCATACCAAATAGCCTCTATACCATACCACACTGCCTCTGCACCATACCAAATTGCCACTACACCATACCAAATCGTCTGCACCATACCAAATTGCCACTACACCATACCAAATTGTCTCTGCACCATACCAAATTGCCACTACACCATACCAAATTGTCTCTGCACCATACCAAATTGCCACTACACCATACCAAATCGCCACTGCACCATACCAAATTGCCACTGCACCATACCAAATAGCCACTGCACCATACCAAATCGCCACTGCACCATACCAAATTGTCTCTGCACCATACCAAATTGCCACTACACCATACCAAATTGTCTCTGCACCATACCAAATTGCCAATACACCATACCAAATCGTCTCTGCACCATACCAAATAGCCACTGCACCATACCAAATCGTCTCTGCACCATACCAAATTGCCAATACACCATACCAAATCGTCTCTGCACCATACCAAATAGCCACTGCACCATACCAAATCGTCTCTGCACCATACCAAATAGCCTCTGTACTGTAAACAGGATGGAAGGTTGATGGAGCTCCATTTAGAATGAACTTTGTATTGTGGCACTCTTAGACGTTGAACCAACACTCTTGCTGTCACACAGAGGGGAAAGTGCATCATTGATGTCCACCTTCATACCTTTATACTCATTCATGGGCACATATTTTACAACATATAGTAACAACACAGGGTAACCGCAAATAGGAAATAGCAAGAAAGAATTCAGATTTCTTCCGTCCCAGGGATTAAACCCCTGCACTGTTCCTCTATATCATACCAAATTGTCTCTATACCATACCAAATTGCCTCTCTTTATTTACTTCCTCTATATCATACCAAATTGCCTCCTTACCATACCTAATTGCCTCTTTATCATACCAAACTGCCTCTATACCATAACTAATTGCTTCTAATATCATACCGAACTGCCTCTATGCCATACCAAATTTCCTCTATATCATACCTAGTTGCCTCTATATTATACCAAAATGCCTCTATACCATACTGAACTGCCTCTATGCCATACCAAATTGCCTCTATACCAATACCTAATTGCCTCTGTGCCATACCAAATTGCTTCTATACCATACCTAATTGCCTCTGTGCCATACCAAATTGCCTCTATGCCATACCTAATTGCCTCTATATAATACCAAACTGCCTCTGTGCCGTGCCAACTTGCCTCTATGCCATACCAAATTGCCTCTCTATCATATGAAAATGCCTTGATACTAAATTGTCTCAATATCACACCAAATTGCCTCTATACCATACTAACCTGGTTGTATACCATGCCAAACTTCCTCTGTATCATGCCTCTGTATAAAACCAAACTGCATCTGTACCACACCTGATGTACATGGGATACAGAACTGTGGGAACTCCTTTTTCAGCGTCCCTTCCTTTTCCCTTCATTCCTTCTAGTTCGTTCTGCTCTTTTGCTGTCTCATTGTCTCCCCTGTTCATAGTCATCCATTTCTTTTGGATGAGACAACTTTTCTGGTATTTTTGTATTTTCCTCTTGCCTGTGGTAGTGCTTGCTGGAGGGGTGGTTGAACTGTGCCAACTCTCTCGCCACTGTCTTTGAGAGTAGCAGTGCACTAGACAGATGGCGACAAGCATGAACTGGATGCCACTACACTGCTGTGTTACTGTTCTCAACTGTAAATGTGTCACAGCCAGGAGCCAGTAAGTCTCTCGCTGTTTTGCCATTTGACAAGCATTCATTTCAGCCCACATCAAGTAGCAAATTGTTTGTTACCAGAAACTATGGAACCACCCTGCCAATGAGAATGGACAGGTCTGTCGTGCCACTTGGAATTGTGTTTTTGGTTCAGTTTTCTCTGACTTGTTGGAATTTTGCATCTTTCTGTTCCAAGTTCCATGACTTTTTCCCAGGTATTTGCTAGCAAGTGTAGAGCCAAACACACGTGAAGTCATGTCACTAGGAGGAGGATATCATGGTGGGAGCTGCTTGTGTTGCATAATTCTCAGTATCTGCATTTATGATTCCTCTCATTTGTGCTAATGCACATGCTTTTCTTCACATCATAAGTCTTACACCTTCCATCAACAAGGACATTTTCTTTTCTAGAAAATGCAATCGTTCATAATGTATGGGTTTGAGACCAAATGGTTTTGTGCATGACTTGTTCCTCTTTATATTCAGGTCATCCGGTAAGTACATCATTGTTGATTTTTGTGTTTGATTTCATGTGCTGTTCAATCATGGTATAGTAAATCCTGTGCACCAGCTGAGAAATGCTGATGCATGAAAGAACTCTCAGTGTATACAAATGAAATTTTCAAAATGTATGAAATCGATTATATTCAGATAGAAAGTAGCTGTAATCAAATGAGAAAAATTATTTGAATGTTTAACTCATTCACGACGCCTTGCATTATATGATCCTATGTGCTGCACATAGTTGTTGATGATGCATAGGTTCATATTATTCTCTTAACTTTCCTTGTTGTCAGGGGAAGATTACATTCAGAGAACCAGACTTCATTCTATAGCTTTAGTACTTTTTAAATTTGGTTTTTCAAAATACATCTGCAATTCCAGGGATAAGATGCACTAAAAATACTTTGCCTTGAATGAGTTAACGCTGCTTGCTCAATAGTGCTTAGTTAATTTTTTCCACCTTCTTGAATTGATGCACCTGCCTGAATCAAGCTTGGTACTTCCCGTTTTATTTCCTGCAGGTTGTAAATGACTCGTTTCAGGTGCGGAACAACTTCCGTACAGCTATTACCATTCCAGAACGATCCTGGGCCAGATTTCGAGATGTACTCAGCGAGTTTGCAGAGAAAGCAGCCAAGAAGGAGACCCAGTAGACGTGCTCGTTGCGGCAACCGGGCTCT
The DNA here is from genome assembly GCA_034096865.1 of Theodoxus fluviatilis. NCBI lineage: Eukaryota > Metazoa > Mollusca > Gastropoda > Cycloneritida > Neritidae > Theodoxus > Theodoxus fluviatilis. Next base: position 175,567 of record JAWQFJ010002921.1, on the reverse strand, counting down.
CGCTTGCAAGTGCTTCGGCCTTGACGGAGGGAATGTGCTAGACGATGATGTCAGCGTTGCGTATTTATGTCAGGTGTCCATGCCAGTGTTACCAAGGATCTGTTAAGTGAAACTGTAAGTCAGTCAGTCAGTAAAGTAAGCACTTCAAATCACAAGCCAGCAGGAAAGTTGAGAGGGGGTTAATTGGAAAAATGAGGCAAATAACAGTGGTAGTAATGAACTGAGGTTGGTCGTTGGTGGTGATGTTGTCTTTGAGGGGTGTTTTGTGATAGAACAGTTGTTGTACTTTGGGGGGTGGGGTACACTGTTTGATGGAGGGGATTAGAGGGGCACGACTCAATGATCATGGGCTAGTGTGGGCAGAGACTGGCAGAAATTCCATCTTGCCAGACACCAGAATGCTTCAAGTCATTATGCATCTACTGTCATAAAACTGAGGAATTCAAGGGGGCCACCACTGGGCCCGCATCATTTCATCCCCACACCCCATCTTCATTTGATCGTTGACTTCCTACCTTTTTGTGTTATATCCTATCATAAGAGCATCATTAACAAGCACATTTCCTTTGTCCACCTGGCATCATTTGAGTATCTACCTATCCACATGCGTTGATATGTGGACATTGTGGAAAGTTTATAAATAATTGTTTGACCTACTGTTTGGTAGTGATGAATTGGTTTTGCATATAGTGTGGTTAAGGAAGTCACGGTTTTTGAGCTTGTTGAGGACTTAGCAGACAAACCCTGTTATTTTATCATTGCCACTTGATGGAATGGGATTTTGTAAATTATTATTGTACACAGACAACAGTGAGCTGACCTCTTGTACTGGAAGCTGTATTCATATGTTGCTACTTTGTACATGAGCATCAAGGTCAAACTCACGGGATGGAGGCTGTTATAACTTGCCTTGCTGTTAGATGTGGAACGGGTTCTGCCAGACTACGAGATAGCCTGTCCAAGTTGATTGCTGCTTGATACCATGTGCTGTTAATAATGTCTTGTGCTGCCATGCTGTGGTCTCCTGGATTTACCTGTACTGTGGTGGCAGCCGCCACCACTCGATAGATTGGCTAAGCTGATACAGGTTGGAAATGTCAGTTAATCTCCAGTGGATTTGGTATTGAAAATTGGTTGCAATATTCACTGCATTCGGTAGTGTTCACCTGTTTAGAGCGATGGATATGGCATTGTCATGCTTGCCCCCCAGCACTGAGCAAAGAAATGCCATGTTATTTTACCGGGCGTGGAGGGCACCTTTGTTAACGTTGACTTCTTGAGGCTGTTGTTGGTGTTTAGCCTCAGAAGAATAGGGCTCTCGTTAGAGAAAGCCATGCCTTTGCATTAAAGTCAGAGGGGTGCATGGACAGACCGAAAAAGAATCGTGGATTTCAAACAAGTATTAAAAGGCTGTAAGTGAATCCCAGCGGTTACACGTGGAGGCCACTGCCAGTGGAATCCTCCCGGATCAGATAAGTCAAAGAAGAAACTGTAGGACATGAAGAAACAAGGTTCAGAGAAGAGAGAGACGGTTTGAGGTAAACCAGACTACCCAAAATCAAACCGGTCCCTCCGAGCACAAGTTTTTTGTGCTAATTGAATCATTTTATTACTAAACTGCACATTTTATACCTGCAGAACATGCTAGAAAAGCAGCTAATTACTACAATGGCAGATTCTACAGATCTTTCAGATATTTATCTCGTGATGTTCTGTTTCCATCGTGCAGTACCTAAGATCATTGTTGCCTCTTTCAGAACAGTAAATTTTTGTCACCTGGTCCTTAATATGCTGTATACTTGTTGATGTATTGAATATTTGAGAGTTAGATTCCTTCCTGATATATCTCTGTCTTTTTCAACGTTTTCTTTACTTTTGTTATGTTGCATGCTTCACTTGACTGGACTTCTTTTTACTCCTTTGGGCATCACAAATCAACATCTCCTGTGATCTGAGTGGCTATGTTTTAGTTTTCATTTCTCCACTCACCAGTTTTAACATTGTTGAACGTGTCTAGTACTTTCACTCTTGCCTTTTTTTACTTCTTTCTGTGGAGAGCTCCAAAGAAGCCCAAAGATGTTATTTTTTTAGGTCGTTCTGGTTAGTATAAGGTTGTAATTGCAGTTCAGATTTGTACATTTAATTACTTAAACGATGGAAAAGTGTTTCAAAATTGTTGTGCATCCATAAAATCTAAACTGTTGAACATTCAACTTGAGCTGTGTTGTCTCTACCGAGTTGTCAACTCTGCGTGAGCAGTGAAGTGTTACAGTTTGAGTGTTGTCAACTCTGCGTGAGCAGTGAAGTGTTACAGTTTGAGTGTTGTCAACTCTGCATGAGCAGTGGAGTGTTACAGTTTGAGTGTTGTCAACTCTGCATGAGCAGTGGAGTGTTACAGTTTGAGTGTTGTCAACTCTGCATGAGCAGTGGAGTGTTACAGTTTGAGTGTTGTCAACTCTGCGTGAGCAGTGAAGTGTTACAGTTTGAGTGTTGTCAACTCTGCATGAGCAGTGGAGTGTTACTGTTTGAGTGATGGAGTGTTACTGTTTGAGTGATGGAGTGTTACTGTTTGAGTGCTGTCAACTCTGTGTGAGCAGTGGAGTGTTACTGTTTGAGTGATGGAGTGTTACTGTTTGAGTGATGGAGTGTTACTGTTTGAGTGCTGTCAACTCTGTGTGAGCAGTGGAGTGTTACTGTTTGAGTGCTGTCAACTCTGCGTGAGCAGTGAAGTGTTACTGTTTGAGTGCTGTCAACTCTGCGTGAGCAGTGAAGTGTTACTGTTTGAGTGTTGTCAACTCTGCATGAGCAGTGGAGTGTTACTGTTTGAGTGATGGAGTGTTACTGTTTGAGTGATAGAGTGTTACTGTTCGAGTGCATTCAACTCTGTGTGAGCAGTGGAGTGTTACCGTTTGAATGTTGTGAGTGCGGGGATGACCAAGTGCCCACAATGCTTGACTTACAGCAACCACATGCCACTGTGGCTAGATGGCCCTGGTGCATCATCAGTGGGATGGTCAACACCCATAGCTTCTTCCCACCCAGTGTCTGTAAAGGGAGATGGAGGAAAATGTGAACATGACCTTGGGGTCTTTCACCAGGCGCCTCATGTATGTGTCCAAGACAGATGAGGTGATTATTTGAATACTATACCTGATGACTAGGGAGTATACGTGCACTTGGAGCACTCTTGATGTGTTGCAAAGTAAATGAACTGCAAGTGCCTTCACTTACCTGTGCTCACTGGGATGTGGCTGTTGAGGCTCTTGGCAGTAGCCGCAAGCGTAAAAGGGTGAGCAACTAACTGGATTGATTTTAGTGATCTGTTGATCCAGTTAAAGAGAAGCCACTTTAGGCCTACTTTATGTTGATGGTTTACCTAAAGATTGTGGTAAAACCAGCCCATCCTTCAATGCAGAGCAGATCAAACGGCAAGTGCTCACCAAGCAGACCAGTAAGCTGATGATCTGCGTGTGGATATGAGTCTTGACAAGTTGACATGCTTTTGATGTGCAACAGATGGTTGGTCCTTGAAACTTGAGGTTCATGCTAGCATTGGCCAAGCCACACGGTTATCTTGCACATCCTTGTTTGGATGTGAAGTTGACAAGATGTTACTGCAACTGCAAGAAGAGCAACCAGTTTACATATGCACTGCACCTTAAGGTCCCTCTCATCAGGGTTCCCACCTCGAGGTCCTTGCATGGGCAAACCTTCAAAGCATGCACATCCAAGCATAGACAGCCGGCTGGGGTATGGTCATTGAAAAATAGAATGACAAAGGACCTCCCCACATGGCAAACTCAAGAAGCAGATCAGCTGGTTCTGGAGGCTAGGGTAGGAAATAGTCACTTGGACACCAGCACTGTGAAGGCATTCTAGTTCACTACTGACTCGGGTTCACAGAATGCTGTGAAGGGCCACTGCTGTGACAAACCTGCCCCGCCAGGATGGGACTGCTTTGTGTCTGCAGCCCAGCAACAACGCCAGGGCCAGGATCCATAGTCGGACACAACTGACGGGTCTACTGCTGCAGCTGTGAGACAGCCCCCTTCTTGGCTGGAAATCGTCCATGGCCCTGTAGTTTTCAGGACTCTCAACTTGACAGTCTCCATGCAGCACACTTGCTTAGTCATTTTACTGATGCCAACCTTTGTCAGATGCTACTGGAGACACACACACACACACACACAGATGCATTATTCAGTCATCTGAAGCTGCTTTATCTAAAGGCTGATGTCACCAAGAGGAAGCACTCGATATCCAGCCATCTAAATTCTACACATTTCTAGCAGCCTCATGGAGATCGGTTGTTAGTGAAGCAAGAGCAGCTGGACTGACATGGACCCAGCTGAGGAGCTGCCCAGAACTGGGTCCATTGGCGTGGCGTGGTTTCGGCCCTATGCTTCACAGGGAGTCTGCAGGAATTAGTTGTTCCTCACCTCCTGGTACTGTAGACTTGGTAAGTGATATCTGACTGCCCCTCTGTGGTGTTTGTCACTTGGGTTCAAGGATGACTGGGACCGAGTCTGGATCAGAAATAGGTAAGCAAGCCCAGTCTAGATTTGCCAAGGCAGGAACAAATGGGGCACTGGACTTGATGATATCGCTGGAATTGACATGACTTGTGATGCCCTTCCTGAGTGGCTCAGGCCTTGCGTCTTTGTTGCCTTTCCAGGGGAGTGTGCCCATCAATGTTGGTATGCCATGGGGTCTTCCTGGTGCTGCATGTACCAGCTCTTTGGTTTGCAGTCTGCATTACTTCAGGCTTGAAGCATTTGTTTGGCCTTTTGTAGAAGGCATTAATCAGACTAACCATTTCAGTGAAGCAAACAGGCTGACCTTGTAGGTAGAGCGGGAAGACAGATCTAGGTGCCCATCAGGTGCTTGCATACCCCTACATATCAACTGCACCACAACTACATGCTTGCTTTCAAATATGCATGTTCACACCACTGCTCCATACTAGTTCCCTACGAGGAGACTGGGTAACGATGAAAGAGTGGAAAGGTTGCAGGAAGCCAGAGCAAATGGTATGCAGGATTGTGGCATCTAGGCATTCACCACATCCATCTCTCTCCCCTCCCTCTCACTGCCTCTTATGCCCAACAGCACATAGGGCAGCAACAAAGGTTTGCCACTCTTGTCTGTTTTAGACCAGCTTGTAATTTCCATGTGTGCTTCACAGCTTCCAGTTCCTTATCCACCAATCGCCACCATATGATCTTGGGTTTTCCTCTTTTTGGTTTTCCATCTGTCATCCAGAGGGGGGCAGTCCAAGTGATGCTCTCTTGCTCTCATTGAATGACGTGGCCGATCAGCTCCGTAGCCTTCTCGTGACTGTGGTGTCCATACTCTCATGGTTGCACTGGGCAAGTGGGTGTTGGTTAGAGATGGTGGTGGGCCAGAAGATTCACCAGAGGTTCTTCGTGTGGAAAGTTGAGTTGGTAAGGCATTCACAACATGGTCTTACAAAATACATGTTGCTTTTTGGTCATCAGCACCATTGCAACTCGGCCGTTGGTCTGTTGGTCCATGCTCTAAGCAGCCATAAACAGTCAGTTGTGTTTGTGATGTGCCCCTGCTGTCTTGACTAGTGTACCCTGATAGAAAAGTACCATAAAACAATGATGTGAACCAAGTAGCAATGAAAAGATGAATGATGAAATTCCCCTTTACATCAGTTTTGAAGTGGGCACTTCCCACAAGTCGTTTCCCCCGGACTGTAGGATTCTGTAGCCATTGCATGTTGGTTAACCACTCCCTGTCCCTCAACTCCTAGCTTTCTTATTAATTAAACTGCATGTATGAATGTACATTTCTAAGGCGCAGGTCTCCACCCTGCTGGGGTGCTCCAAGCGCATCAATTCTAGAGAAAAGTAGCGTTTGCAGCTGCTTTTTGAAGACGTGAAGGAGCCACATGATCTCATGGATTTAGGAATGTCGTTCCACAGAACTGCTCCAGCAAATGAAAAGGAATGCTGGTCATATTTTTTAACTCACTTTTATTTTTAAAAAAAAGGTAATTCTTGGGTTGAGGACCTGAGGTTTCTTGGTGAAATGGAGGCAGTTAGCAACTCCCTCGGGTACAATGGAGCACATCCAGTCAAGACACTTGTACATGAGGCAGAGAATCTCAAGGTCTACCCCAAGAGTAACCGGCAGCCAATGAAGTTCTTTCAGCACTGGGATATGTGTGCCTGAGGGGGTATGAGTCTGACAACCCTAGCACCCACATTTTGAATCAGTTGTAGTTTGTTCCAACAAGAAGGCTGAAGCTCTAGAGCCCAAATTCCACTGAGTATCCCTGTGCGATTTGGGTATGGCAAATTAATAGGGAAATCTTGGCTTGCTGTTACTTTTACTAGTTCTAGGGTTTTCACAATCAATTGCCTAAAATTGCCTTCGAAGACCAACAGGCCAGAATATACCGTACTAGAATCTGGGTGCATCAGCAAGCAGAAGACTGGTTAGCTAGTGCTTAGTGTCAGTGTCTAGTTGAACAGAGAAACGCAACTACACAGTTGTCAACACTATTCCACACGATACCTGCTAACTTCTGCCATCTCATGCTTTCAAAAGAGCAGGCCTACTGTGCGATGAACTGTGAAGTTGATCCATGGGACCTGATGTGCTATGGTCAACACTTCCCATTCCCATGGGTACTGAATGTACAAGGACCACTCTCTGGTACCAGATGTGTCAGTCATGACCACTCCCCATCCCCAGTGGGGTCTTCCATGGTCTGGGACATTTGTAAACATCCAGTAAAGGTAGTGTCACCTGGAACCTGTAAATACTGGCCTGGTGGGTGCTGTCCAGGCTTGATCAAGTCTGGGCCTGGCAGAACATCAAAGCATTTCCCATCATATGCCCCAGCAGAAGGGCATGTGCTACTGTGCTACCTGCCTGCAGCCCTTGTCACCTAAGCCAGCATTTCAAAGCCACGACTGACCAACCCTGCTTGGTTGCCGTCAATACTGTGGCACTGCCTGTCCACTAAACAGTCCTGCTACACGTTCCATCGAGGACCGTCCCACTGCCTGTTCTACAAAAGACTGTCATACTGCTTTCCCCACCAAGGATTGGATTGATAGTGTTTTACGGTCTATCAGCCTTTGTAGGCTATGTAGGGCCATTAAGCACGAAAATCACTAGAAGAAATTAGTGTAAACGCAAAGTAGGTCACGGTGTCCCTAGTCATTCGCCTCTTACGAATCGCGTAGGGAGACGCGGTGGCCCCACCAAGGACTGCTGCCCCCACTGTCAACTGCTGCCCTGCAGTGCCTGCCACGAATGCCCTCTTGTTGTGCCTGTCCCTCCTTGGATACCCATAATAGACTAATGAATTTTGGGCCCTAGTAATAGTAGTGTAGCATGAGTGGTCAGTACTTCTGTTATCATTTCTTGTACCTAGATTACATTTCCTATGTTTAAACCTGATATTTTTCAGGAATGATTTCTGCCAGTGTTGTTCATTAATGTCATCACAATAATGAACAACACTGGCAGAAATCATTCCTGAAAAATATCAGTACTTCTCTGGTTGGTTTCAACTTATGTTGCTTCTTCTTGGGAGGTAACATCACTGATGTGCAGCACCTTAGTCTTGCCTCTTGCAGTGCACATAATGATGACTGATGAGTTCTTCGGACTGAATCCGCCTGAAGCTCCAGTCGACCATGACTTCCCAGCTAAGCACACCAGCAAGAAACACATGGCAGCAGGTGCTCACTCGAGGCGTTTTATTCAAAGATGAAAGCATGAAACACAACAAATGATGTTACCACTTCAGCAGGGCTGCAATGCCGAGCCGCTGCTGGCGGAGGGTGCAATGCCAGCGGCGCTCTGCCCCGGTGCGATGCATCAGTGGCTCAATTCATGAATAGAAGGACATGCACTGTTACTCCACAGAATGAAGCCCTACCTTTCCTGTCAGATCACCCTTACCTCCACCACACACGACATCAAAAGTCAACTTACATCTTTCAAAACCAGACACTCCTCTCATCCTGAAGGACAGGTGTAAACATGACAAGGCCCAAAGGGCCATGCTTTCCCACCATGCCATGGACAGCTTTTACTTCTTGGCAAAGGAGATCTTCATGGCATTGGTGGGTGTGATCTTGAAGCCCTGGAGTGCGTCTTTGGCAGCTCCAGCCTGCATGTCCGTCTCAAACTCCACAAAGGCAATGTCATGTCGACCTGGGACCAGTCGAACCTCTTTGAAGCCTGGGAACCTGCAAGACAAGACCACAATAATGAATGTAAGAATACATAATGGTGCATTTTGGATGAGAATGTCTCTTTAGCAAGAAGTAAGCACAGCACAAAGAGTTTCCATAAGCCTTCCTCTTTATCATTAGAGGTGAAAAACTGCAATCACTACATGCAACTGATAGTGCAGTGTTGATACTATGTCATCAAGGACTTACTGGTTGAACAGCATGGACAGCATCATCTCATTGGTCTCCTCTGGCAGGTTGGTGATGAAGAGGATCTGGTTGGGAGGCTGCTCTGGAATGACGTTAGGTTGCTGGGCTGGAGGAGCTGCTGCTGGTGCGGCTGCTGGAGCAACTGTAACACAAGGATGACCACATAAAGGGGCTCGCACCAAAACAGGGTGTCTACATGAAGCACTCATATCAGGGCTAACTGTATTTTCCTGCCCTCACATTGAAACTATCCTAAAAGTTGATCACCACAGCCAGTGTACCATGCTCGATATCAATCTTAACAGTACCAAGACAAAACATTTCTTAAAGGCATCAAATACATTCTGATACATTGTATCTTTGTCACTTCAAAACTGCTCCTCATCACAAGAGACTAATAACCAAAATCTTTAACATAAATAACCTCTTCAAAACTATAACAATTCAGAAGCAAACATTTGATTTTTTTCACACAGGGAAAATTATTTTAAAAATGGTGGACTTTTAACTTCAGATGGATTAACCCTTACACTTCCGAGCGCGGATATAGCCGCGGTCCGAGGGTCGTTCCCTTTGCTGTGAAGCTATTATCAGCAACCAAGTACGAGGTCACATGACTTGCTATCACGTGATCAGTGACGCGTCAGTGCAAATGGCGATCAGCTCTGTTTACATTTTGGCGAAGTTTTCGATCGGTATTTCTGGTGTTTTTTGTCGTTGTGCAATGTGACTTTCTGTGCATGACTCTTTCGCGGCACATGAGTCATGAATAGGGATGATATGAATCGTTTTTAGTACGAAATCCCGGGAGATGGTGAAGCTAGCGAGTATGGAAGTACCGTAGCGATGAAGAAGGAAATCTCGACTTGAGTGAAGAAGATGATTCGTCGGAGTGGGACTCTGAGACTGACAGATCCGATGAGGATGCTCAACCCNNNGCTGACAACATGTACGGATCAGTTTCCAATTCCTCTTCTTCTGTCAGCAGTTCCTGCACTATATCTAGGATTTGCTCCTCTAAAACTGCATCTTTTTCATCTTCGTCCTCTTCGGAAAAAAGGAGCACATCGTCCTCCTCATTTGATCCTTCTTCCATAGCGATTGCAACAAAATCCTCATCGTCCTGCTGCGACGCCATTGCGATTTAGCTTTGAAATCGCCCCCTTGCCACATGTGTAAACAAAGTCTGGCAGTGCCTTATCCTCTTCAAATTCAGAGACACAGACGATCTACAATGTTCCTCACTATCTTATAAGAGAACTAGACTACCTCGATTGGTTAAGAGCCCCTTACAACACGCACAAGAAATTTACATAAGCACCGCATCAAATGACGCGGTGCGTTGTCATTGAGGTAATCCTGGAATGTGTCAGACTATTGTTCCTCGAGTGTCATGCGGTTTTTCAGCCATCATGGGTCACGTGGAAAATGACAGTTTGATAATAGAAAATGAACTAATGACCCATGCAAACTATGTATTTCCAGAAAGCTCTCATACTTGCTGACCAATGCTTAACTTTGTATTTGTATGCTGCATGCCACTTTAAGAATACAGCCAACATTCAAAGGCGATTTTCTGTCAGGTATGCTCGAAAGGCTTTCATATCTGCTGCGTAAATTGCTTGGTGTCTGAACGATGAATGCTCGCCCAGAAGATGATGATGGTGCCAAAGCCAACAGTGGCACCTTCATTGGACACCATCCACCCTCTTCCTTCCATCAAAAGTCATGCAGCTCATCCAGGTCTGTGAGTTGAGGCTTTCATTCTGGTTTTGAGTGCCATTATGCTGCACTTGATAGAAGGGTATCAGCACTCATCCATCCACTCTTCACAGGTACCAGCTTCTCTGCCACTGCAGGCTTCAGGTAGGTGCTTCTGCAGTGTGAAGCATAGGAAGGTCACTGCTGGCCAGGGCTTGGTTGAAGAAACAGCAGCTGTCTTGCCCTGGAGGGCGTCTGATGGTACTGGTCCTCATCAGTTGAGATGCTGTGGAAGAAGGCTGCCCAGTTGGCGAGCCTTCGTCTTCTCCACACTTTCAGTGTTCTTCTAATGGCATGTCCATAGCAGTTCTGCAGCAGCTCACACTTCCTGTCTGTGAGTCGTCCAGGCCCTCTTCCCCCAAGTCTCACCTCCTTGGCCAGCTTTCTCAGCGCACTGCCCATCCTCTTGTAAGCATGGTTATGCACTCTAGTTGTTTAAGGGTAACCGCTACTCGAGAAAACTGGTATTTCATTTCAATAGGTTCTACTAATGGTATCTTTATGAAATTTTGCACAGGTGTTCAGCATCATAATACTATACTTCACACCAAATCTGATCAAGCTAACTGCCATACATTTTGTATTTTGAAGATGTTTATTTTCACTGACGGTGACACAATTGATCAAAATGGTTACAGCACTTAAAGAGCACAAAAAGACAAAAACTTAGAGTTAGCATGTTACTTTAATCTTAATTAATGGAAGTAAATACCTGTATTGCAGGAAAGCTCACTGAAATAAAAGTGATGAACTTGGAAACTTCCGTGTCGATTTTGGACCTGGTTTCTGTCAATATAATCATCAAAGTAAAGCACATCTGGTCAACACAGCTCCTTGAAAATCTCTACTTGTACTTAGCACACATTGTTCAGTACATGGTGAAAATTTCAGAACTGTACCTGAAACTGTGACTCCCCACCATTTCTCCTCGTTGGGTCACAGTGCACAAAAACGCGATTTTGAGAAAACGAAGCTTGAACATTGGAAACTGTTGGTACACATTGTTCATCATCCACAGGAGAGAAATGCAACATCAGAATGCACCAGAACCATAAGTGGGACCCTCAGCTTTCTTCCTCTCTTCTTCCCTTCTTGTCTTCTGCAGCTTCTTTCTTGCTTTGGCCATCTTGTCCATGTGTCAAGTCTCGGACTTGCGTTTCCTAGCATGATCCAGGCGATGCACCAGAGCAGAAACTGTTTTCACCACCTGGGACTCCTTCATCTGTCATGCAGGATGCAATGGTGCTGGCTCCTCTGTTGAACTGGCACACTGCCATGGCTACTCCACACTCCAGAGTCTTCAAACCCACAAACTGTGTCTTTGGAATTCTTCTCCATATGCTGGCATGTGTGGACTCATTTGCATTCTGGGTTCTGACTCGGGAGCACCTCTGGAGAAGGACAGGGTCTGTCAACTTCTTGAAGAGGGGGACTGTCAACTTCTTGAAGAGGGGGACATCCTGATCTCCAACTTCTGATGGAAGTGGATCATCATGCTCCATCTTTTTCCTTTCATCCTCTGGATCTGTTCCATTCCTTTGGGCGATCTTGAAGTAGCACCATGAGTCGTGGCAGCGAGAATGGTGTTGGGAGCCCTTCGCTGAAATGCTGTGGAACAGGATGGCCCATGTGTCATCTTGCATTTTCGGAATGTTGCCAGGGTTGTTGATGATGGCATTCCTGTAGTAGCCTTCCCATCTCAGCATTCTTGGCTTGGACAGTCTGCCTCTCACCTTCATCTACACACCAAGGGATTTCTGCTCTGCAGCAAGCCTCTCAAGCCCAGCATACATGCGATTGGCCACATGGTTGATGCATTCTTCCTTGATAATAGGGAATTCTTCCCCATATGGATTCAAGGCTTGCAGGCTTGCAAATGTCTTGCTGTCTCCATCTGACACCATGGTGGTGTAGCGGAATCCATGGGATAGTGATCGGCTCCAGAGCAGCTTGGTTATCTCAGGCTCCATGGCAGGAGATGATCCACCCCAAGATTTGTCACACACTGAGGCATGCATATCATGCCACAGTGCCAACTCCTCACCCTCTAACTTTTTTCCTGTGAGTTCACACTCAGCACAATATTTGCTCAGGATGGCATAGTCAATGATCAGCCCTGTTTCCACCTCTATGATGCAACCCACCCCATAGTTGCTTGTGTAGCCATGCACGCTTGTGCCATGATCCATCATATGACACAGCAATGTTCAGGACATCTTTGTCTTCATTGGAAGAGTCAGCAGTAACTTGGGTCTCTCTGACTGCCTGTCGAGCTTGCTCTAAGGTGGTCTGCAGAGTTCCTTCCATTACACTTCTTCTGATCACTTGCGAATGGTCTTGAAAAGTTTTATGGTGCAATCCACCTTGCACATTGAGAATGGAGCAAACTTTCTGCAACCCCTGAGCTCCCACAGCTACCTCTTTCATTGCAAGGACTGCTCGCCTATTCACCTCAAAAGGCATTCTGCTTCTGTTTGTCTCCTTGCCATCACTAATCTGCTCACTGCTGTGGACTTTGTTGGAGTAATGACAAGCACTGCATGTCACTGCAGTCAGCACTGACAAGCCAACCGATTTCTCAAAGCTCACACTCAGTGATGCTTTTCTGCACACGGGACAAAGCAGAGGCTGAACAAGTCTATTGAGGCAAGAAAGCTGCGCAAAACAAAACACATTATTGTTGCCCGAGTGGGGACTGTCTCGTTCAGTCAAGCAATTGACAGACTGCGAAGAGCCAGAGAAGTAGGACAGTTTTCTAGCTGACGTGCTCACTGATGAAGTCTGTGGTGTCTGATGGGCATTTGAAGTTTGATGGGTGGCTGATGTCGAAGCCTGAGGAGCAGATGATGTAGTTGATGGTGTTGCACGAAGTGTAGTGCTGGGTGTTGATGATCCAGAATCAGCTGCTGCAGATGAATCTACGTCATCGGTGTTTTCGGCTTGCAATGCTTTCTTTCGACCACGAGTTTCATTCGACCGCCGTCTGGAGCCTCTGAATGCATGTACAGTATTCCACCGCACCTTCGGCATGTTCACATTTTCTATCCGACCTGATGAAAGCTTGAGAAGAGCAAAATACTCGAACTGACTGTACGGCACACGGAATAGACGCTCCCGGCACCTCGAGTTTCGACCACGAGTTTCGACCACGAGTTTCGACCACGAGTTTCGTTCAGTCACGTCCTGGAGCCGATGATTGTACTGCACGTATGCCTGCTACCCCATCCTTGGCATATTCACATGTATTATTGATAAACTGACTGGTTGTTATATGTAGTTTTATTATTTTTGCTGTTTTTTATCCATAAATTTTCACCAAAAAATCTAGAAAAATTTAGAGTTACTGCCCTTGTATGCAAATGAGCTTGTCCAGAAAAAGTTCATTTTGTATTCAGTATCTGCCCTGTTCATTTTACTTTAATAAAATGTATAGTTTTATACACTTCAGTGTCCTGGTTGTTTTTTAATATTTTTTCTCCTGAACTCACCAATATTTTCACAAAAGTTGGAAATAGTTACGGAAGTGTAAGGGTTAAATAGCCAGAATTTCAGCTGATTATCTAGTTCAGCATTTGCTCTAGACCCCAAAATATTTTCCCTTTTTTTTCAAAGATCTCCCTATACTTGATACAAATAGCAAGAACTCTGCTTCCATCAAGCGCTGCACCAGATGGAAAATTGAACAGTTCATAACTTGAACAGTTGGCAGCAATTTAGCCAGTGCAACTGCTGAGCAGGACACTAGGCCCAAAATATCAGCCCCGTAACACTGCTAATTTGAATCATGAATGGTGAACAGAGAGTTTCAAAATGAATGTCAATTTCAAGACTGCAAACACCAACCTGGAGCCATGGGCTGCAAGGGTTGCATGGGGGGCAAGGCCTGGATAGGGGGAGGCGCGGCTCTGTAAACAACAATTGCATGAATGGAAATTTCAAACTACACATGTTTACCCCCAACTTGGCAGTATAAAACCCTCTCACAAGATGTGGGTCATAACACTGAGGGAAAGAAAATGAGAGATTGATTGATTAAACTGTATTTTTCAAGGGAAATACATGAATTAGGCATAACTGCCTATCTTTTATCCAGCCCTAGTTAAAACAAGAAAACAAACGAACAAGTCCAATCCCATCCCCCACCCCTACCCACCCACCCACCCTCTATCCCACACAAAATTCACACAATAACACAGGTTACAATCAATTCATGGTAACGAAATACCACGCTGAAAATAGCCACAAAGTGAATTTAGAATAAGATGAAATTATATAGGATGACTGCATAAGAAAAGTATGTAGTTTTAATTTAAATTTCTCTAAAGATTTTGCAATTTTTAGAGAATTGGATAGTGTGTTCCACATAGTAGCCTATCTCATTCAGTCACGTCCTGGAGCCGATGATTGTACTGCACGTATGCCTGCTACCCCATCCTTGGCATATTCACATGTATTATTGATAAACTGACTGCTTGAAAAGAGCTACGACTGCTTGATAAGAGCGACAAGTTGACAGAGATGCACGGAGCGAGCAGACGGCAAGGCGCGAAATAGGCGGTCACGTGACCAAATCCAACCAATCGCAGATGGGGATTCTGTCAGAAAACCAAGACGCGGTTGATGATTGGTTAGACACGTCAGATGGGCCCCTCATGAATATTGATCGGCAGAGCTGCCTGTCTTCCATTTTGTGAACACAATTGCGTCAGCCTGGAAGCCGCGAGATCTCGCTTTCGAACGATATCTTACATGCTGTAAACAAAAATGGCGGCGAGCGGGCAGCGTGCGGAGAAACACGGCAATTTTTCACAGAAAACGACACAATTTTCAGCTGCAACAAAGTAAATTCTGGAAGGGTGGGTGTGCAAAAGTCTGTTTTATAGTGGTTTTTATAAGTTTCTAAGCCATCTCAGGGGTCTCAATGTGAAAAGCAGTGTTCATATGAGCTGACTATACCAAAATCTCAAAGTAGCCAAAAATTGATATTTTAACGGTTTTGTCGACCCGCGGCTACCCTTAAACAAACCAATCCTAGGTTGTGGTATTATAAAGTTATGTACACGAATATTTGAATGTTGGAATAAGTTTATCAAATAATCAGGCACATCACTATCATTAATTCTTTTCATTAAACATCCGAGTGCCATGAACCGATCTGGTCGGTTCAGGAATCGTTGCCAGGTTGCTTGAACCGACCTGGTCGGTTCAGAATTTTGGTGGTTGATAACGATATTGTGCTGTTCTTAAAACGGCAGATTACATCATTTCTCGAAATAATATTCATTTTGGAAGAAAATAAACACATATTTGGACCCACAAAAGCGCTTGTTATCGTTTTCTCCCCTATTTCGCTCACGGAGGGCAACATGTCAACAAAGATGGCGACGTGCGTTCACTTCCGCGAATGTGCGGAGCGTCAATTACAACGAATCTCGAATGATTCAGAGATTTTCAAGAACAATCTAGTCAGAATATACGTTTGAAAGGGTGACATAAACAATTTCAGCACAGTATGCGTTTGTTTTGAAAGAATTCTTCATAGAATTAGCGTACTGATTGCCATTGCGCACGTTGATATTTGTGATCTAAACAGTGGAGACGAAGCACTACTTGTGATCTACTTAGCCAAAACCGTGGCAGCGCAGTAATATTTCCTCTGAGACACAGGTTTTCATTGGCTGAGTAACTGATCATGGAAAGAAGGCTCTAGAAATAGCGATCCAAGCGGGAAACATAATGTAAACAAAGCATGCACTCGACCGCCCACAATGGCAGATCAATCGAGTACGTCTGGCGAGAGTGAACGATTACGATATATACGAAGTGCGTTTGAGGTTCTTGCTGCTGTAATAGATAGCAAATACAATCCTGATGTCGAGATTGAGGATAACGACAATGATTCGGACTTCGGTCTCGGGAAGAAGGAAAGGATATATGTGTTGTCTGCAGTCCATCCACCAGAGAGGGAAAGGCGGAATTAGATCGAGAACCTATACTGTCCAGGATGTGACGTGGGATGCCATTTGGCCTGTGAGCAAGGTTGGGCACTACAGAAGAATTCCAAAGCGTGGCAGACGAGAGGGAGCTGGAGAGGAAGAGGATGACTGAACAGTCTCTGTTGATAGTGGCATATCAGAATTGCCTTATTCTGACCTTGGCTTTTTGAACTCAGATGAACTCATTGCTGAGGCAAAGTTGCTCATTCCTGTCTTGATATTTTGCATGTTGAAGCTCGCAGCAGGAAGGAAAGTGACATTTAATCCTTTGATTTTTCACATTTGCATGCTTCTATAATAGTCTTAGATTAGATGCTACAAAACTTTTTTTTAATTACTCACCAGAAGTACCTTATATTATTGTTGACACATTTCTGATTAGATATCAACTCAACAAAGTTTCTTTATCATGAATGTAAAAAGTGAGGTGTGTAGATAGTGATACTTTTTAGTTTCATCTTTATTCATTTCCTTACAATTTTATCTGGGTTTTGCTGAAATATCTTGTAGTTTGAATGCTTATGTTGGCCACTATTATCATGTACCCCAAAATTAACAGAAAGCATTCCGAGGGCACTCATAATATTTGAATCCTTTCCAAGTTTCTTGTAGCCAAGCAGTGCTTACAGATTTTTTTTCTTGGGTAGGATAATGTTTTTGCTTGCTTGTCAGGTGCTTTTTGTCACCCTTCTTCCATATAAAAGTGTATCTTTGTAGGTGGGTAGACGACTTTGATTTAAAAAAATAATTTAAAGCAGCATTCCAGAAGTGATTTCTATTTGCCATACATATATATGTCATATTTCTGGTAATAAACATATAGTTCATTCAATAAGCTTTCTAGTGATATATAGTTTGTATGTGTTATTTCTGCATGTTGTATGCCTATATGGTCATTTGGCACATGACCCGTGAACAGGAAAAAAACGGTGACATTTGGGCACTAATAGTCTGACACCCGGAGGGTTAAGACACATTTATTGAATTGTAAATGCTTATGAAAAGGCAATATCAGAATATGTAAAGTTCTTTCATTTTGTCATTTGTAGATAGTGAACTATCTGTTATCATAAGCTTGAACTTCAAGTTGAAGGCTCTTCGATACAATGACTTGCCATTTCAAGTTAGCGTCACTACAGCCATCCCAAATTGTTGACGCATAATTAACGTGAGATAAGATATGAGCATGGAAGAAGATTTTGCAAATTTGAACGTCAACAATATGTCTTAATTTGGAGAGAAGAAATAAATTAATTGATATTTTTTTTACAAATATAATCAATGTGTGATTGCCATCCTAAATGATCATCAATTATTACACCAAGAACTTTGTGCTCAACAATTTTTTTCAATTCTCAAAGAATCAAGAACAAGAGGAAGAGATAAAGGATATATTTTATATTTTTGTCTCGTAGTTATCACCATATATTTCGTTTTGGAAGGATTAATGACCATATGATTCGAAGAGCACCAGGAACGTATTTCATCCAGGCTCCTTGACGTTTTATTGCCACACATTCAGTCCTGACACCTGAGCTTGAAAGTGTTACATCATCAGCAAACATATCACATGTAACCTCTTTATCAGATATGTAATGGTAGGTCATTGATGAATAGGCAGAACAAAAGAGGACCTAAGACAGAACCTTGTGGCACACCCACTTGTAAATGGCCACAAAAAGAAGCATGTCCATTGAAACAGACATACTGCTGTCTGTCTTTTAAGAATGAGTGAAAGAATTTCACCGTGTTACAACCATTTATATATTGTGATAATTTTTCAATTAAAATGTCATGATGAACCATGTCAAACGCTTTCTTTAGATCAAGAAAGATGGAACCAATCAACTGTGACCTATTAATGGCACAATCGAGTTAATGCTGTGTGGCAAGAATGTTTTGGCCGGAAACCCGATTGAAGATAATAAAGTAGATCATGTTGATCCAGATATGCCATCAAATGCTTGTGAACATGCTTTTCAAGTGGCTTTGATAGTATAGAAAGTATTGAAATGGGTCTAAAATCATCAATATTCAAAGGGGTCTTCATTTTTGGTAAAGGAATAACTTTCGCTATTTTCCATTCATCGGGGAACGTGTGATTGATGATACACAAGTTATATATATGAGTGAGAGATTCAATAATGTATGGAATAGAAATTTTCAAAATGAAAGTGTTAATACAATCATGTCCAACTAATTTCTTATTCATCTTCTCAAGAAATATGCCAACTTCATAAATGCCAAGAAGTGGCATCTCAAATTCTTTAGACTCGGACAATCTTCCTTTGCAAAAATCACTCAAAATCAATTCTCCTGAAAGGCTACTTTGTACATTGACAGTGTGCAATACTTTTTGGGCCACAGAAAGAAAGTGAGCATTGCATTCATCAACATTAACTGTCAAAGATGCTACAGCAGATTTAACTTTGTTTCGATTAGTAAAGGAATTGATGGCTTTCCACACCGAAGCCGTATCCTTATTATCTTCTATAATCCTTTGAAAATATTCTTTTTTAGCTTTTCTTACCAGACTCTTAACAAAATTACACTGTTTTTTGTAATCTAGGAAATCTCCATTTTTTCTTAATCGATCTCTCACAATCATTGCTAACATTACATCCTTTGTCATCCATGGTGGAAGCGTTGGATGATGTACACATTTCTTTTTCATAGGAGCATGTTCGTCAATAACTGATAGGAAAAGACTATACCAAAGTTTTAGTGCATTGTTAGGGTTCGCAACATTAACTCATTGCTTACGCAGCTCAACCACGTGGTTGCGATGACGCCAACACCCTTTGGCTACGCAGCTCAACTACGTGTTGCGGTCGCCGTAATGAACTTTTCCTATCTCCGTGGCTGTTTCAAGGGAAGTAAATCGTACAGCTCTTTATTCTCTATCCAACTTGTGTTCGCTGGAGTTACCTTTTCTTTAGTATAGTCCCCGTGAGAAAGCTAGATGAAGTAGAAGCTACGCTCACCCTACGTCGTGTTTACGCGTTTGTCGACATGGCGTCGCGTTGTCGAAGGAGATCGAGCGGTGATGAAAATGACGAAGTATTAGAAGTGTGGATGGAAGAAGGGTCTGATATTGAAGATCTAGGTGGATATTGGACTTCTGAAGAAGATCTTTATGATTCTGATGTGGAAATAGTCCCAGTCAACGAGAATGAAGCGGTGGCTGACAGCGACGACGAATCGACTTCGTAACTGACAGCGAAGACGAATTGACTTTCGCCATCGATGTCAGAGAGAGAGGAAGACATAGAAACAGTGTTTACAGCAGACACAGACATCGATTCGGATGCAGAGGATGCCGAAAACCTTCTCTACTCCTCCAATGAACTGTACCACACAAAAGAGGACTATGCCGAGTAGGGCGCCTTCTTCCTCTCATGCCATTTTGAGACTTTTCTTCTATTCAGACAGAGACAGATTGCAGTGAGTAAGTGTATATTTTCTGATTTCACCTCTCTGACTTGCTAAAAAAAATCATTTTCAAGCATTTTTTAATCCTGTAGTCAATCATTCATCAATATAGTTTGATGTGGAAATACTGATTTCAGAACTGTTGTGCAAAATCTATCTCTTGACTATTAGTACAATACAATAGGTGTAAAAAAAAAGAAAATCAAAATTGCATGTACCTGGTGTTAAAAAAAAAATTTCCCCAATTTTCTTACTGCATATTGTAACTATCCAGCACTTCAGCTAGAAAGTGCAAATGATTTTCTTTCTTGTGGTACCAAATATTAAACAGTTATTCAAAATTTGGACTTTGTACGATTTTTTGAAAACTTAAAAAAACACAGCGTACAGAGGTAAATTTCCTAATGCTATCCCTGCGTAAGCAATGAGTTAACTACACTATAAAATGGAGTATTCTGTAAAGCTAAGCAGAACGCGTCTAGATTAAATTTCTTGAAAGATCTATAATGTATGTAGGTGTGGTGATCTTTCCCACACTTAGGAGTTCTGGAATGTAGAGAGCATACTATTGGATAGTGATCACTAATACCTACATTATGTGACCATACATCTTTAACAATACAACTGTTTGTGGTATATGTATGATCTATCAAAGTTGATGTCGCCTGTGTGACTCTTGTTGCAGTTTGAACTAATTGTGTGAGACCAAAGAGAGCAATGGTAGAATCCCATGCACAATTCTTTTTGAAATAATGAATATTGAAATAGCCCAACAGAACCACATTCTTTTTGAAGGCACAAACTTTGTCCATCATTTTTACAAATTCATCATACCAACAGTAGGTAGATGCAGGATTTCTGTAGAGAAATCCCAACATAACAGATGAGTGCACATTACTTTTCACTTCAAGCCATAAACATTTAACATTGAACTTTTCTAAATCTGATCTACGAACTACACATTGTTTCATATCGCAACGAATATATGCTGCCATCCCGGTTTGCCCTGAATGTTCTTCATCTCGTCTCTCAATATAGAAACCTGGAATATCAATCGTATCGTTGCTTATACTTAGATGAAGGCATGTTTCACATAATCCAAAAATGTGCAACTTTTCTTTCTGAATAAATAAGTTGATGTCCACGACAAAGATGATAGGCATGAATGTGTCCAATGCGCAGGTTGTGCTTTGTCATTGAATGTAGCACCAAAACGCATATCCACTCACACACACACTTACATACAAATGTAAGAGAGAGAGAGAGAGAGAGAGAGAGAGAGAGAGAGAGAGAGAGAGAGAGAGAGAGAGAGAGAGAGAGAGAGAGAGAGAAAGAGAAAGAGAAAGAGAGAGAAAGAGAGAGAGAGAAAGAGAAAGAGAGAGAGAGAAAGAGAAGAGAGAGAATTGTCATTTATGGATGAGAACTGTTAAAAAGTCAATTGTTCATGTTTATCCACAAAAAACAGGAACACGTCACTCTGTCTTTAACTCAGACCAGCAGAAAATCAGTGTTGCCCCTTGTGGTCACAGAAGACATGCAACAAGACATGCAACAAGACATGCAACAAGACATGCAACAAGACATGCAACAAGACATGCAACAAGACATGCAACAAGACATGCAACAAGACATGCAACAAGACATGCAACAAGACATGCAACAAGACATGCAACAAGACATGCAACAAGACATGCAACAAGACATGCAACAAGACATGCAACAAGACATGCAACAAGACATGCAACAAGACATGCAACAAGACATGCAACAAGACATGCAACAAGACATGCAACAAGACATGCAACAAGACATGCAACAAGACATGCAACAAGACATGCAACAAGACATGCAACAAGACATGCAACAAGACATGCAACAAGACATGCAACAAGACATGCAACAAGACATGCAACAAGACATGCAACAAGACATGCAACAAGAAATGCAACCTAAGAACTTCATTGCTGACCCACACTAAAGGAAGCCAACTTCTAAACTGAGCTGTTTTTTCAAAAGCGATCAAAATTTATCCTCACCTGGGAGGTGGAGCCGGCTGTGCCTTCTTCTTCTTCCTTCCTCCTTCATCCTCCTCCCTCTTCCTCTTGGGTTCTTCCACATATGTTCCCTTCATCTTGGCAATGATGTCCGAGTCCTTCTTGGAAAACTGGATTCTCTGGTAAAATTTAGAAACTACTCCATTACCATGAGAACCAAATAAACACCATGGAACTTCTGATTTTCAATCTTCTGTAACTATCATGACTTGTTCACTTGATTCTGAGCTTACCCCTTTGGATGGTAATAATACAACAGGCAAACAATGCAAATGGTTTTTCCCATCCCGCCGCCCCCCACCCTCTCCCCCCAATACACACACACACATATACATATGTAGGAACAGGCAGGTCAAAATTTGATTTTTCAGGAGGTGTATCATAACTATTACATAATTGAAGAGGAAAAAAATACAAGCACAACATAAAAAAGAGTTTGTTTCTAGCTTTAATAGAACCAGAGATATGTACTGTTAAATACGGCAAACGTTAAGACGTTTTTCATCCTTTCTGTCAACTTTTTACGGTGGCTGATTTTAAGAAGCTATAATGCTACCTGTTCCAATGAATAAGCTCCAATTTTCAGAATCTGTTGTACTGCATGTGTACAGTGACCCTATTTTTTTCAGGCAATCAAAGCTGCAAAGTTGTTCACAGGCATAACTTAAAAATAGCTACTTGAGCAAATTTGCACCATGGGCCAAACGATACATTATGTAGATAAACTTCATTTGGCTGTACAATGCACAATTACTGTCCGATTTTCAAAATGAAAAGTGTTCTGTGATTGTTTTTTCAAGGCCTTGCAAGTGGCATGAAACATCACAACATTCCAACCACTTGGAAAAAACAATATATGTCCCAATAATAAAAGCACAAGATTTCCCTTAAGGCAAGACACTACTAGGAAGCATGAAATTTTTTAATGTTTATTGAAATTAATTTGTTTCATTAGCATGAAAGAACTCATAACAGTAAATCAAAACATCAAAGTTTGACAGTAATTAGAATTATGGGTTATCCAAAATGGCCGCCTAACATGCAAAAATATGCAAATTTCTGTATCTTTTCAAATTTATATAACTTCTTAACTACTTGATATTTTTTTGTAATTCTTTTTTCATTAAAATTGTACACTCTTTATCTTCAAATGTACATAAGATTATGTTTGTAATGCAAAAAGTAAAAACAAGAAGGGCAAAGCCCATACGACTCATGCTTGATCTTTACCTTTATATGACCTTGACCTTCAGGTGACCTTCAAGGTCAAGGTCAAACAACTAAACCTACCAATGACATCATACACTAAGAAATGCTTTACACATTTTTCCTACCAAAGTCATCCAAGGTCATGCAACACAAAGCTGTTAATTCAAGACATAGGAAGCACAATGGTGCTTATTGGCATGGATACGTGCGCTATACAAGTAGACATCATCACATCATCATCATATGGTCACTTTTAGTGGTTCACTACCCCATTTTGGGCACATTTCATAAGGGTCAAAGTGACCTTGACCTTGATGATATGTGACCAAATGTGTCTCATGATGAAAGTATAACATGTGCCCCACATAATTATTAAGTTTGAAACAGTTATCTTCCATAGTTCAAGGTCAAGGTCACTTCAAAATATGTATACAATCCAACTTTGAAGAGATCCTGTGACCTTGACCTTGAAGCAAGGTCAACCAAACTGGTATCAAAAGATAGGGCTTGCTTTGCCCTATATACCACTTGTAGCTAAGGTCGCCATTCTCAATAACGTGGGAGAAAATTGGGAAAATGTGAAAAATGACTGTTTTTGAGACATTTATGGCTCCTGTGACCTTGACCTTGAAGCAAGGTCAAGTCACCATGTATGGTTTTAGAGGCCTTGTCATCATACACCATTATGCCACATTTGGTGTTGATATACTTCATAGTGTCCGAGAAAAATCCAACGTTTAAGTTTTTGACGCCCGGACGGACGGACGACACGGGTGAGTACATAGACTCACTTTTGCTTCGCATGTGAGTCAAAAATGTACTTATTGCTTCCACATCAATATCCGAATTGCAGATAAAGTAGGTTCAACATCAAAGAAAATAATTCATATCTGGCCAAATAATCAGTTCACAGCAAACAAGAAGGGCAAAGCCCATACGACTCACATGCTTGACCTTGACCTTTACATGACATTGACCTTCAGGTGACCTTCAAGGTCAAGGTCAAACAACTAAACCTACCAATGACATCATACACTAAGAAATGCTTTACACTTTTTTCCTACCAAAATACATGTCACCTTGACCCAAGGTCAAGGTCATCCAAGGTCATGCAACACAAGCTGTTAATTCAAGACATAGGAAGCACAATGGTGCTTATTGGCACTTTCTACCATGAGATATGGTCACTTTTAGTGGTTCATACCCCATTTTGGTCACATTTCATAAGGGTCAAAGTGACCTTGACCTTGATGATATGTGACCAAATGTGTCTCATGATGAAAGTATAACATGTGCCCCACATAATTGTTAAGTTTGAAACAGTTATCTTCCATAGTTCAGGGTCAAGGTCACTTCAAAATATGTATACAATCCAACTTTGAAGAGCTCCTGTGACCTTGACCTTGAAGCAAGGTCAACCAAACTGGTATCAAAAGATAGGGCTTACTTTGCCCTATATACCATAAATAGGTGAGGTATCCAATCTCAAAAACTTTAGAGAAAATTGAGAAAATGTGAAAAATGACTGTTTTTTAGACAACATTTATGGCCCCTGCGACCTTGACCTTGAAGCAAGGACAAGTCACCATGTATGTTTTTTTAGGCCTTGTCATCATACACCATCATGCCAAATTGGGTGTTGATAGACTTAATAGTCTCCGAGAAAAATCCAACGTTAAAGGTTTTCACGGACGCCCGGACGCCCGGACGCCCGGACGGACGACACGGGTGAATACATAGACTCACTTTTGCTTCGCATGTGAGTCAAAAATGTCTGTCAGTTTATAAATTATTATACATGTAACAAACCTGCAAAATTACAAGTCATCATCATCATCCTGTGATGAGTTCTAGTAATTAATTGATTTGAACTCTACGAAAAAAACACATTTTGAGAAAATGGCAAAAACAACTTTTAGTCATGCATAAGTCCTACTAAAACTATCCATCATGGCTAAAACTTGTTTCATTTATTCATACATTCATCCAGCAGGACTACACATGCTAAAAAATGAAACTGAACTTACAGTTTCCAGTTTTTATTGTTTTTGTGCAGTGAGTCAGTCCCCAGTACAAAAAAATGCAGGGATGGAAAAGTTCATGCTCAAGAGGAAAGGATCAGCCCTACTACTACACAGGAAATGCCAAGGTCAATAAAGGCAACTTCAGGGAGACACATGCTGTGAATGAGTCAACAACAAGTCAGTCTGCCATTCCAGCACCATAGGTTTCTCCTCCTTCTTCCTCCTGAAGCCTCCCCTTCTGATGCCTTGAGTTGAAGGCATGAAGCCACATAGTGTAGGCGCTGTTGCTATGCCTGAACATAGGCTGCCACATTAGCTTTCTTCATTCTTCTGGCATTACAGGTTCCACATTACAAGCAAAGTTTGCTGGCTAAGCCATTGTTTTCATCGTATAGTGTTCTGATGGTGAGACCAGACAGAAAACAGTTCGAGCAAAGAACATCGTTCATCAGTTCACTCAGCTGATCTAAGTGCACATTGACCCACTTTTGATCGGTTTCAATCAGCTGCTTCGCTTTTGCCTGCATCATCTGTATCTTCCTCCTTGATGCCGATGTGTTGGAAGTTTCTTCCGGAATCGAGGCAGTTGAGATGGAGGGACGAGGAGGCAGTGAATGAGTGATCGCGATGGTACTGTCAACGCAGGCGTTGACGAAGTTGAACTAGACTTTCGACCTTGACCGCGAAGTATTTTCGAGGTGCGTGCAGCCGCAAGCTGCTCTCTTCGCCCACTATTTTTGGGTCGCGGCATAATGCTGAGTTTATTCACTCATGGGCATTCTCTGATTGTTTGATTGAAGTCGAATTTATTCGATTTGGTGCGAAACATAAACTAACAGAGAATTAGCGTTGAAGCAGCAGCCATGTTTACGATGCATTGTGGGCCAGGGAATCCTCGCTTCGGAGTCTCTGATTGGTTGAAACAAGTGGAATTCCCTCTCTAAGCTCAATGATTGGCTAGTGAGTTTCCAAACAACCCTGTGTACGCTGTTTGAAATCATCAACTAAAAATAGACCACTATAGTTGGCGGAGTGATTTCCCTTGCTGTGCTCGATCGAAAAGACGAGCTTTCCAACGGTACCGGGTGTGAACCTCTTCATAGAATAGATTGAAAGTTACAAATTTTCCAAAAGTCATAAAATAAGATGCATCAATGACGTTTTTAACGTTTTTTACGAGGAGTGATGTTTTTAAAAGCCATTTTATTCAACTAATTTTCGAATGAGAGGTTGAAAACAACACGTGGGGGCATTTGCGAGTGTTTGAACTACTCAAAACTGATGTTATCTCAAAAACCTCCAGATATGAAATTTTCCCAACTTTTTGACCTGTGTCTTGCCTTAACCCTTATCCTGGTTAGCGCGGCATTTGCCGCGCTCGCCCTTGTGGTCCGCCACTGGTTAGCGCGACATATGTCGTTTCTGACACCACGTGCGTTGTTGCTCTCTCCAAGTACAAGCCTATCATATAACTCTACGTTTACTGACTCCAGTTCATGCAGAAGAGGTTTCTCTACAGTCTACAGCTTGGCCAATCAACGATCGGGGTGGTTTTATGTGCGTTATAGTAGAAATTATGGTCTATCCCGTACGAATTGAAGCGGAAGCTCGAGTCAGCATGTCGCGATCGCGAAATCTGTTCGAAGACTTTAATCCTTCAGCTGCCGAAGATGAAGATGATGAGGAAACTTTGGATGAAATAATCAGGCAAGCTGTAATTAGTTCTAGAATGCCGATCTCTCAAGCTGCGAGTGATCGAGAGGTAGGAGAAGAGGGGTGGATGCGAACAGTTGATGAGCCGCTAATCGCGTCATTCACCGGTGAGTTGAAACTTCTCGCGGAGATCAACTCTTGACGCTGAGCTAATTTACTTTTTCAATCTATTCCTGGATGATACAGTTTTTGATTTGCTTGTGGAGAAAACAAACTTGTATGCTGAGAGGAAACTAACTGGAAAGCAACGATCGAGCCGTCTCCTCATTCGCGATTGTTACGCTGGTCGCCTGTCAGCTGTGACGAAATGTTAATGTAAACATTCCTTGCTCTCGCGATCCTCATGGGTATCGTTGTGAAATCGTTCATCCCAGCATATTGGAGCACAGATGAAGTCGATGCCACTCTGTTTTTTGGTCAGACAATGTCGCTCACACGTTTCCAAGGAATACTGAGCAACCTGCACTTGGCAGACAACGTGCTCGACGACAAGACTAATCCGTTGTTCAAAATACGGCCATGTAGATAACTCTTCCAGATAGCAGAACTAGGTGGACATGTGTAGGAGACAAACTTTACTGCAGACTGTTTTCATGCTGAATTACCCACATATTGATGCTATTCAGTTTCTACATTTGCAATAATATGAAGAATATTGCATAAGAGATGGAAGAGTATAGGTAAGGCCAAAAAAAAAAAATGGTGTGGTTACGGTAACCCGACCTACCCTATTCTGGGGCGCCAACCCTACATCTTTTTATTGAAAATGTTGAAGTTTTTTTTAAATATCAAAGTTGTGGGTTGAGGGCTGGGCTGTCAAGTCCCTGCATGAGCGCTGAGCCGCCGACGTGAAGCTGGGGGGGGGGGGGGGGGTTCTACGTGACGGTCAAAAGTTCAGTTCGACGCTCAGCGCTGAACCGCCAGCATAAAGCGGGGTGTGTGTGTGTGTGTGTGTGTGGGGGGGGGTTCTTCGTGACGGTCAAAAGTTCAGTTCCAGGCTTTGAAAAATCGTAGTTTTTCCCTGACGATCGTAGCATCGTAGCAAGCACGGCGAAATCGTAGCATGCTACGCCTAAATCGTAGCACTTGGCAGCTCTGGTGATGTGACCACGTGCAAAGCAGATGGGGATGGGTTTGAGTTGGCTTGGGGTTTGACTGTTGGAGAGGTCGGGGACACGTTTTTGAACTGAAGGCGATACATTTCAAATGTGAAGTTTTTCAAGCCGAGAGTGAGGAAGATGAAGAGGATGATCAACATGCAGTGCTCACAAGTTCATGATGCATTTCAATTACATCTGGTTCACGTTAGGGGCACCGATGGTTGGTCACATGATACTGACACTAGCAGGACAGACAATCTATATCAGCCATACAGACCTGTTTACCTATACGATTTTGGCGTATTTTTTACGCCAAACTATTGAAAATACGACTACTACGACTTGTGTGGAAAAATAGGACAATCGTGAAATCGAAAAATACGACAATGGTGAAATCAAAAGGTGTTTTTTTCCCCGTGAAGTTTTGATCCACAATTTACTTTTCCTGCTGCTGGAAGCAGTCTCCCACTCTTCGAGTTTTGTTTTGACAAGAGCTCTTCATCGGACATTTGTGTAATATGGGTTGACAACACTGTTGTGACTGCATGGTGTTCCCAGAGGGCTGTTTAGTTTAGCTACAGAATGCTGGGGTAAGAAGTGGGTCAAGCAATCTTAAAAAAACATTTGCAGGGAGGATACCTGAGCCCACCTCTCTGTTTCACTTCTCTCTCCCTCTCTCTCTCTCTCTCTCTCTCTCTCTCTCTCTCTCTCTCTCTCTCTGTCTCTCTCTCTCTCTCTCTCTCTCTCTCTCTCTCTCTAAGTCTCTGTCTCTCTCTCTCTCTCTCTCTCTCTCTGTCTGTCTCTCTGTCTCTCTCTCTCTCTCTCTCTCTCTCTCTCTCTCTCTCTCTCTGTCTCTCTAAGTCTCTGTCTCTCTCTCTCTGTCTGTCTGTCTGTCTCTCTCTCTCTCTGTCTCTCTGTCTCTGTCTCTCTCTGTCTCTCTCTCTGTCTCTCTGTCTGTCTCTCTCTCTGTCTCTCTCTGACTCTCTCTCTCTCTCTCTAAGTCTCTGTCTCTCTCTCTCTCTGTCTGTCTCTCTCTCTGTCTCTCTCTCTCTGTCTCTCTCTGTCTCTCTTTCTCTCTAAGTCTCTGTCTCTCTCTCTCTCTATCTGTCTCTCTGTCTCTCTCTCTGTCTCTGTCTCTCTCTCTCTCTCTGTCTCTCTCTCTCTCTCTGTCTCTCTCTCTCTCTCTCTCTCTCTCTCTGTCACTCTCTCTCTCTCTCTCTCTCTCTCTCTCTCTCTCTCTCGTAGAATATGAGATTTCGGGAAACTGCAGCAGTGTTCATAAACGAGAATGATTCCCAAGTGAAAATACATAGAGCAAAGAGGCCAAAATCAGTTCAGGCGCGCTGCGGGATGCAGCGGTCAAGGGGGAGATAACTCTTCACTTGCATTGCCTCTTTGTTTGCAAATCAAAAGCTGCATTTTTGAAATTGTCGGTCCGCGCAAAAAATACGCACAGTTTTTAAAAAATATGCATATCTGAACCAGTGAGTACGCTGAGGCAAAATTTGGGGTACCCAGGTCTGGCCATATCTTCACTGGTAAGTCAATGCTTTTCTTTACATAATTCCAAGAGAAGTTAAGTCAAAATTATTCAAAGGGAATATCCTCTGTCTGTTCGCACACTTATTTCCAAGTCGAGTAGGTTTAATTTGGTTTCCACGAGAAATAAAAAGTTAAAATAAAAAAAAAGTTATTGCCGACCTACCTACCCTATTTTTTTTGGCTATGTTACCTTAACCACACCAATTTTTTTTTGGGGCCTAATCAGAATTACTTCATTTTGCCTCTCTAATACATGGCTCATCGAATTTGCATTGTAATTTAAAGAGTGCACTTTTGGTCAAAGAGAATGATACATTAGTATGCACAGATGATAAAGCAAACATCCAGTAGGGTTTATAGGGTATTTACCCACTATTGCATAGTGATTTACCAGTTTTATTTCTCCAGGAGTGAAAAACACACAAATGTTTACCATTTAAAATTTGACAAAAAAATCAGGATTTGAATAAAGACTATAAACTGCACACCTAAATATTGTTCATTCAATTTCAAGCATTTTGTGTTTTTATTTTATGTGTCTATCTGTAACGGTTCATCAGCAATCTCAAAGTTAATGAAAGGTGTGCGTGTTGCTCAATTTGCTTGTGTTTTAGCACCACTGGCAGCCCATAACGTCACCGTTTTAGCACCAGGATAAGGGTTAACAGTGTAGATGTTTGCAACATTTACATCAAAACCATAAAAATTGTTGAATGACTGTCCAACAGATGTATTTTTAAAAAATGGCTGAAAAGGAATTATTCTAAGTGAGAAAGGTGTTTAGTCCCAAACTGTGGGAAATCTTGTGTGATGCTTTGAGCAACTACTTTGTTTCATGTTTGGGACTGGAAGACTACAAAGCAGTGTGGAGACATGCAACTTCGCATAGGCCTGACACCAACCATTGGCTTGTCATAGAAGGGAAATCCTTGCATGGATCTCAAGGCATTTGCAGCACTGTTGATGTCCTTGAAAATGACAAATGCCTGGCCCCGCATTTTCAATGTCTTCATCGCAACAATGTCCAAAATCTGCCCAAACTGGGAGAAAATGGCGTAGAGAGATTTCTTCAACTCTGGAAGAAAAGAAAAGACATTGACTCATACATTCTAAATTGTCTTCTCTTAACGATTTTCCAGTCTTAAAACTGCTACTTCTGGCATGATGATGAATAGAAACTGATTCACAACTGATGAATTTCGACAATTGTTCTGGTTTCTAAATTCTACACTTGTGCTCACGATATATTTCAAGAAGCCCCTTCTGTCAGCACATCTAAGCACAGTGCTTCCCATAATTGTATCACCCCATAAATTATTAGTCCTGGGCACAAATACCCTGTAATGAGCTAGACAGTCGACTACAGACGAGTCGCTGAGGCCCAAAAATGTTGATCAACCCACCATCTTTCTTGATGCGTTCGTTCAAGTTGTTGATGTAAATGGTGTAGTTGGGTTGAATCGATGCCATCTGCAGACTGGAAAAGAAAATCAAAATTCAAATACTGAATTCAAATAAGTGGCATTCTGTGATTCACGTCGAATACCCGGTCTGACCATGTGTATTCGAAGTCGGAACGACGGAAGTGTGACTGAGTTGCAGCATCACACGAATTTCACTACCATTTCAAGATTAATAACGTAGACTCATACTAGAGATCAATCACAACAAACAACGAAAGCCATTTAGGGTAGAAAAGAGAGCTCGAGCAAACTGGAAAAAATCAGTCACTTACACGTGAAAGACAAGACTTCACAGATTGATAAGCGTTGCAACAACTTGAACACTGCTGGCGCATACACGTACAGTGCGCGTTTTCCGCCTGTTTCACCGGAAGTACCAATAACAATGTGAAAAGGCATTCCTTGACATTATTATTATTTATTTTATATTTCATTGATTATAGTGTAGTAATAAAAACTTATGCTAGTTTCAACTCACTAAAACGATATTCTCGAAGGTACGAGAGTTTGTTGCCGCCATTTTGAATTGGAGAAGACGACGAAAGGAGGAGGGTCCTCAGCGAAAATGGTTAGTTGTGCTTCCTTGGCTTCATCTTTGCTACACTTAATCGCTGCCGAGTGCTATGCACTGTGTTGATTTTCTGTGTTTCTGTTGTTTTTTAGATTACTATTTTGCAGATTTACAATGATACTAAGCACCTCCAGGAATGGGGGTGTTGTACTAATTTCATCTCATCATGTGACTTGTGTATATGCAGTGCTATGCACGGCGAGAATGTGAAAGCGCTGGCACATTTAGCTGTTTCTCCTCGCCCCCCGTAATAAATTTGATATTTCTCAAGCGTTGCCTCTGTCATGTAATTAGAGCTTGCTGTTGAAATATGTGAGCCTAAGTTTTTTGGCGTCTGTTTCTTGAATTGTCATTGATTATTTTGATTGCAACACGGACATCCTAGACTTGTCAAACCTAGAGGCTAGACTACGAGAAGTAAGTGCAATCAGTGACCCGAGTGAAGCGATTTTGTTTCACATCTTGTCTGCAGACATGCTGACTGGAACGTTGACGATTATTAGGTTTTCTAATGAAGGGGAAAGAAAGATTCTTGGCATCGTACACCTAGGGCTGATGCGAACAGGAAGTGATGTCGAGTGTCGATGCTAAGGTAAGACAAGTGGATTCGAATTGGTAGGTGTTCATTATGGTGTGCTATGCCTACGGAAGCAGTATGGGTCCATAATGATTTCTGTGGGGAATACGAACTTCATTTACTAATACGGTTATGACAATTGAAGTGGCTATCTGGACTGTTCCACCCACTAGTGAGAAAATGAATCATGGTCGTTAAGCTTCAGAAAATAACGTAACATTTCCGATTTTGAATATATCTCTGATCACATCGTATTCCTGAAATGGTTTGATCTTTTATGAAGCTTTTAGAAGTTGAAAAGCCTCTTTCTTTGTCTCTGCCTCTTCCCACTTCTTCCTCCCAACCCACCCCTCTCCTTCTCCCACCCAACCCACCCCTCCCCCTTCTCTCTCTCTCTCTCTCTTCTCTCTCTCTCTCTCTCTCTCTCTCTCTCTCTCTCTCTCTCTATCTCCTCTCCTCTCTCTCTTCCCCCCCCCCCCTCCCCCCCCCCCCCCCCCCCCCCCCTCCCCCCCCTCCCCCCCCCCTCCCCCCCTCTCTCTCCCTCTCTCTCCTCTCTCTCTCCCTCTCTCCCTCTCTCTCCTCTCCTCTCTCTCTCTCTCTCTCTCTCTCTCTCTCTCGCTCTCTCTCTTTGCTCCCCCCCCTCCCTCCCTCTCCCCTCCCCCCCCTCCCCCCCCTCCCCCCTCTCTCTCTCTCTCTCTCTCTCTCTCTCTCTCTCTCTCTCTCTCTCTCTCTCTCTCTCTCTCTCTCTCTCTCTCTCTCTCTCAAAATGAGAACTGCTCTGGTTTATTAAATACAGTTGTACATTTGGATCTGTTTTTGGATACTTGTGTTTCAAGGAAAAGGTGGCTGTGTGAGAGGCAGTGTGAGGGATTGAGTAGCATGACTTGGTGTGTTGGTGGCTTGTTGAAGTTGTGGATATGAGAAGTTTAAGTTGAAAGTAGTTTCTTGTGGCTAATAATAAAACCAAAGGTCAACATTGTTAATCAATGAATCAATTTATGAATGAGCCAGATGATTAATGCTCCCAAATGCCTTTAACTCAGTTTAAGTCTTACTGAACCTGATACATCTGATTTTTAAGATAAGACATTTGTGTGAGTCTTCATTGTGTTATTAGGTTAGGCTTGGCATTTGGTGTACAGGGTTCCCTCAGTCATCAAAGACTTTGAAAAAGTTTGAAATTTGCCCACTGTTTTTCAAAGGCCTTGAAAAGTTGGGAAATGTTGGTTAAAACTGAAAAGTCTTAGGAAAGCTTGGAAATTTTTGCATCGGCCAAAGTTTTTGAGCAATCACTTCCTTTCTTATGGTGTGTAGAGTGACTTCTCTTTATCCCTCCAGGTTTACTGGAGGTCCTACAGACTTTATCTGTGTGTGTGTCTGTCTGTCCCGACTTAACGGCTGATTTCTAAAAAACTACTGGACGGATTTCACTGACATTTTGCACACTTACTGGAAGTTAGGTTCGATTGAATGTATCAAATTTTTAGAATCGAGGTTTGAAGAGAAAGTGGTTTTTTAAGGTCGTAAACTCGAAAGCACCTCCCTAAGTAGTCGATTGATGGAATGGCGAAATTGCGAAATGTGACGTCATCAATAACTTGACGTAATTTTATTTGTCCGTCTGCCTGTCAGTTCCGACTTAACGGCTGATATATCAAAAACTGCTGGACGGATTTCGTTGACATTTTGCACACTTACTGGAAGTTAGGTCCGATTGATGAATGTATCAAATTTTCAGCATCGAGGTTTGAAGAGAAAGTGGTTTTTAGGTCGTAAACTCGAAAACCTCCCCCCTGAGAGATTTTAATTGACGGAATAGTCAGTGTGGTCTTTTCCTACTAAAACTCTTTTTTGTTTCAACTGTGTACTGTGCGAGTGTTGGAATGCTTTGTATGAATGTAGACTTTTCATTGTAAACGCCATGAGCTTGCCTATTAGGGAAAGTATGGGCGTATAACTATAAGTAGTCTGTATTATTATTATTATTATTATTGACTCACATGCGAAGCAAAAGTGAGTCTATGTACTGAGCCGTGTCGTCCGTCCGTCCGGGCGTCCGTCCGTCCGTAAAAAACTTAAACGTTGGATTTTTCTCGGAGACTATTAAGTCTATCAACACCAAATGTGGCATGATGGTGTATGATAAGGCCTCAAAAAACATACATAGTGACTTGACCTTGCTTCAAGGTCAAGGTCACAGGAGCCATAAATGTGGTCTCAAAAACAGTCATTTTTCACATTTTCCCAATTTTCACCCACGTTATTGAGAATGGCGACCTTAGCTACAAGTGGTATATAGGTCAAAGCAAGCCCTATCTTTTGATACCAGTTTGGTTGACCTTGCTTCAAGGTCAAGGTCACAGGAGCTCTTCAAAGTTGGATTGTATACATATTTTGAAGTGACCTTGACCCTGAACTATGGAAGATAACTGTTTCAAACTTAATAATTATGTGGGGCACATGTTATACTTTCATCATGAGACACATTTGGTCACATATCATCAAGGTCAAGGTCACTTTGACCCTTATGAAATGTGACCAAAATGGGGTAGTGAACCACTAAAAGTGACTATATCTCATTGTAGAAAGTGCCAATAAGCACCATTGTGCTTCCTATGTCTTGAATTAACAGCTTTGTGTTGCATGAACTTGGATGACCTTGACCTTGGGTCAAGGTCACATGTATTTTGGTAGGAAAAATGTGTAAAGCATTTCTTTGTGTATGATGTCATTGGTAGGTTTAGTTGTTTGACCTTGACCTTGAAGGTCACCTGAAGGTCAAGGTCATATAAAGGTCAAGGTCAAGCATGTGAGTCGTATGGGCTTTGCCCTTCTTGTTTGTGTTTTTGTGAGAGTGTGTTTTTCCCCCCTCTTCCGGGTTCGAACCCGATCTTTTTTTCCTTTTTTTTTATATATGCCAAAACCTGGAGGTTCAGCGCCAGCAGTTTTTATTGGACACAAGGTCATTGAGCTGGAGATGCAAAGCCCGCATTCTGCTGTCCATTACTATGAACAGGAGAAGCCAGATGCCTCTAGCAGTGCTAATCAGTTGTCCATGTTCACAGATTTGGGCATGGAAATGTTAAACTTTTCTAAAGGTCATTGAAAAGTAATGGAAAAGTTTAGGAATTTATTTCTTGGAAATCTGCAGGAACACTGGGTGTGGTATCAACATAAAATGGTGCTTGGTGTGAAATCAACATAGGCTTGGCATTTGGTGTGGTCTTAACAAATGCAAAACTGATTTTGTCAGATAACTGGGAACAGGGTGCTAGAGGAGAGGGTTTGTAGTAGTTTGTATGTGTGTAGAAATACATGAGTGAAAGAATGGGTCACAGAACTTGGACTCATGTGAAAAAGGCTACTTGGACAAACTCCCCATGATTATTTGTAATCACAAGGTATCAACAAGTTGACCTTTAGATCCATGTGCAGGAAAGATTCCAAAATCTTTCAATGGAAAGTGTCAGTATTCATCATCTCCTGGTGATTGTTAGGGAATTTGATACCTTTTTGACACTGACATAGAAGGAGAAGAAGAAAAAGAGGAGTTGCCATGGGCTTCATGACATTGATACTAGAAAACCTTTAAGTTTAAAATAGCCAGCAGAGAAGAAAGAGAAAGCATTCCAAGTGTATCAGACTCCATGTATTTAGGTATTTTGGTTGAAAACACAGTGATACTATCCAATATCCATTCTTCAAAACATATAATATATATACAACATAAATCTTTGGCAGAATTCTATGTCTATGGATGCAGCAACCTTAACTTAAGCAAAGGCTTGTGTGAATGATTTTTGACTCACATGCGAAGCAAAAGTGAGTCTATGTACTGAGCCGTGTCGTCCGTCCGTCCGTCCGTCCGTCCGTCCGTCCGGGCGGGCGTCCGTAAAAAACTTAAACGTTGGATTTTTCTCGGAGACTATTAAGTCTATCAACACCAAATGTGGCATGATGGTGTATGATGACAAGGCCTCAAAAAATATACATAGTGACTTGACCTTGCTTCAAGGTCAAGGTCACAGGAGCCATAAATGTGGTCTCAAAAACAGTCATTTTTCACATTTTCCCAATTTTCTCCCAGGTTATTGAGAATGGCGACCTTAGCTACAAGTGGTATATAGGTCAAAGCAAGCCCTATCTTTTGATACCAGTTTGGTTGACCTTGCTTCAAGGTCAAGGTCACAGTAGCTCTTCAAAGTTGGATTGTATACATATTTTGAAGTGACCTTGACCCTGAACTATGGAAGATAACTGTTTCAAACTTAATAATTATGTGGGGCACATGTTATACTTTCATCATGAGACACATTTGGTCACATATCATCAAGGTCAAGGTCACTTTGACCCTTATGAAATGTGACCAAAATGGGGTAGTGAACCACTAAAAGTGACTATATCTCATGGTAGAAAGTGCCAATAAGCACCATTGTGCTTCCTATGTCTTGAATTAACAGCTTTGTGTTGCATGACCTTGGATGACCTTGACCTTGGGTCAAGGTCACATGTATTTTGGTAGGGAAAATGTGTAAAGCATTTCTTCGTGTATGATGTCATTGGTAGGTTTAGTTGTTTGACCTTGACCTTGAAGGTCACCTGAAGGTCAAGGTCATATAAAGGTCAAGGTCAAGCATGTGAGTCGTATGGGCTTTGCCCTTCTTGTTCTATTAGGTAGCAGTAGTCTATGACCTGAACGCAAGAGAGCTATGTGACCACTCTTATGTAACTCTCCTCTTTGTTATGTAAACATGTATCACACTGAGTTTCTGATGTTACACGGTTGCTTTCCATGATGCTTGCTGTTGGCATTAAACTATTTTGGTTTTTGATTTTCTGCAATTAAAATGCTATAATGAGGTAACACTAATGTTTCCATATGAGTAAAATTACTTTAACCCATTATGACCGGATGCTACGCGCGCATTACATCTCCCTTTCAGACCGGATGCTACGCAGACGTCACATTTGACAGTGGTGTACTTCTTGTTTCTAGGAAGTGTAAAAATGAAGATATAACTTTTTTAATGAGTGTTGTCGACTTTGTGTTTTTTCCTGAAAAAACCCTCAGGTTTTTTAGGAAGCCGTTTTCATCACATGCTGTAGGTCATAATGGGTAAAAAAAAAATCCAATTACGACTCGCTTCATGTTATGCACTGACTCAGACAACAGACAGAATGTTTATCCCTCCAGGTTTACTGGAGGTCCTACAGACTTTATTAGTCTGTCTCTGTGTGTGTGTGTGTGTCTGTGTGTCTGTCCCGTCTCCACGGCCTATATCTCAAAAACTACTGGTCGGATTTCCTTGAGATTTTGCACACTGACTGGAAGTTAGGTCCCATTCAATATTATCAAATTTTCAGAATCGAGGTTTGAAAAGAAAGTGACTTTTTTTACATTTTGGTGTTTCATTGAAAACGATTCAACAGACTCCATTTTGCCAAATTTGTG
The DNA here is from genome assembly GCA_034096865.1 of Theodoxus fluviatilis. Lineage (NCBI taxonomy): Eukaryota > Metazoa > Mollusca > Gastropoda > Cycloneritida > Neritidae > Theodoxus > Theodoxus fluviatilis. The sequence goes on along the minus strand of JAWQFJ010002921.1, from coordinate 138,241 downwards.
ACGTGATCATTTGACGTCGTATAACGTGACGTCATTTGCGAGGAGATTTTTGAAGGAGGGTCAATAGAATAGAATAGAATAGAATTCTTCGGCTTGCTTAGGCGTCCAGGGCCTATCGCGGATTCTGGTAGTTCTCTGGCTGTATTTTTATTGTTCTTATGGATACTAGCTGGTCTTTTACCAGGCCTAGTATGTCCTCAGATGTCTTAGGCCGCGAGACCTTTATCTGATCTTTTGATCAGTACTTATGGCTACTCTCACTTTTTACTACCCTAGTTCTAACGATCTTAAAAGATCGTGTGTATTCTCTATACTTTTCTTCCGGTGGCTTATGAGTGGCAGAGAGTGGTATACGTGGCAACAGCAGCGGGTGGCCAACATCATCACAGTACATGTAGTCTTTGAACATCGTGTCAATTCTTTTTTTGAAGCTGTTTAATGACGAACACTGAATTTGAGAACACTGGTAAAGGAGAAAGAATTATCCCTCATGGTTTACTGGAGGTCCTACAGACTTTATCTGTGTGTGTGTGTGTGTGTGTGTGTGTGTGTGTGTGTGTGTGTGTGTGTGTGTCTGTCTGTCTGTCTGCCTGTCCCGACTCCACGGCTTATATCTCAAAAACTACTGGACGGATTTCCTTGAGATTTTGCACATTAACTGAAAGTTAGGTCCGATTGAATGTATCAAATTTTCAGAATCGAGGTTTGAAGAGAAAGTGGTTGACGGTCGTAATACGATTTTTTCCATTCATGGTCGAAACTTCGGCTTCGCTGGCTTCGAGATCATTTTCGCCTTGCAGACGACTGCTTCGTATTCAAATCATCACTGCAAGGCAGCGCGAAATTGACCGAAGTCGATTAAAAAAACTCGTATTCATACACATAATAAACCAATTCGATTTTCTTTCTCAGATTATTCAGACTTTCTCCGATTATTTCGACCGTAAAATAGCAGTGATTTGACATTCGGCGTCACCGTGTCATGTGACGGTGATAGTTTCGTCTGCAACTCGCACTTACGTTATGGTTGAAGTAGATTGATGTTTACTTCGTCCGCTGAATGCTGTCAAGACTAATGCTCGAATGAATGAAGTATGATTTCCTAATTTTTCAGGATTAATACAAATGTATATCAAATACATCAGTTCAATTTAATCGAGTCAATTAATCGAGTACATCACTACATGTCCACTAGGTGAAAAATGTGTTGAGTGGAACGCAAGTCAGAAAAGTTACACTTGCAGTCTAAACAACAAAATGAATACAGTGTTTGTATTGAAAAATCAGGTCAATCTTTTCGTCGTTTGGTTCCACGACAAGAGTATGAAATCTTGTTTCCAGCGAGATTAGGAGCTTCTGCAAACATGGCTGACAACGGTCAGAATGGTTATAGTTGCTTGATTTTTTCCTTGTCAAAACTTGTTATACCTTCAGATTGTAACCACCATAAGATTTTCTGCAACTTTTCAAAGCAAATCTAGCCTAAAAACCTACCAGTTATGCATCGTGTTATCAGGATTGACTCGTTGCTTGTAGAACGACGGTACTCGGTAGCAGTACCACACATGCACATGTCTGGTGTGAACATCTATAAAGTATAATACACTTCCTCCTCTGTGTGACTGTGTGAGTGTTAATTCAGCGTCTATGACATGCCAAAGGAAAACAAAACATGTCATAATAGGAGCTTTCCTGAACCTATCCATCATGTTTTAAATATATGGTCGATTGTTCCTGGGCCAATACCTTATAAATGGATTTACATGCTTTACAAACACTCCATTAAAGCAATTCTCTAATGGCTCAGCTGGTAGAGCGTTCGTCTCTTGGTCATGCATGACCAGGTTTGATTCTGCGCTGAAACTTTTTTTTCTTCTCTTTTTTCGAGAGGTTGTGGGTTCGAACCCGACCTGGGTTTTTGTGTTTTTATGTGTGTGTGTGTGTTTTCCCCCTCTTTTCTCGAGAGATTGCGGGGTCGAACCCGATCTTTTTTTACATTTTTTTTAATATGCCAAAACCTGGAGGTTCAGCGCCAGCGGTTTTTATTTGTAAGAGCATTATCAGAAGTACATGACACTGTCATTGACAGTGAACAGTTTAGCTGAACAGCTCAGGGCAAAGCAAACACCACTGTGAGTGTGAAAAAGGTTCATTGATGAATAATTGGGGGGAAAAAAACATACAAAGGAGTAAGTTTGAGCTGCGCAGTGATCTGTAGAAATGTGGTAACATTGGTTCCTCTGCTCTTTTATCCTCAGAGTTTCTTTGGGTTCGGCCAGAGTGCCGAAATCGACATTGTGCTGGATGGCCAGGAGACGAGGAAGACTGCTGAGATCAAGACGGAGGATGGAAAGAAAGAGCGCTACTACCTCTACTTCGATGGGGAGACGGTCTCTGGAAAGGTTTGTGATGTGCTGCGAGAATAAAATAAACCTGGATGCTTTTCTCTAGAGGAACTCACTGTTTAGCATAGGATATTTGCAGTGAATAATGGATATGCTTTTTGACTCACATGCGAAGCAAAAGTGAGTCTATGTACTCACCCTTTTCGTCCGTCCGGGTGTCTGGGCGTCTGTAAAAAACTTTAACGTTGGATTTTTCTTGGAGACTTAAGTCTCTCAAGACCCAATTTGGCATGATGGTGTATGATGACAAGGCGTACAAAAACATACATAGTGACTTGACCTTGCTTCAAGGTCAAGGTCGCAGGGGCCGTAAATGTTGTCTAAAAAAACAGCCATTTTTCACATTTTCCCAATTTTCTCTGAAGTTTTTGAGATTGGATACCTGACCTATATATGGTATATAGGGCAAAGTAATCCCTATCTTTTGATACCAGTTTGATTGACCTTGCTTCAAGGTCAAGGTCACAGGAGCTCTTCAAAGTTGAATTGTATACCTATTTTGAAGTGACCTTGACCCTGAACTATGGAAGATAACTCTTCCAAACTTCATAACATTGTAGTACACATGTTATACTTTCATACTAGGTCACCAGTGTCGTCCGCCTGGGCGTCCGAGCGGCCGTCCGGGCGGCCGACCGGGTGGCCGGGTGTCCTGTCGTCCGTAAAAAACTTTAACGTTGGATTTTTCTCGGAGACTATTAAGTCTATCAACACCCAATATGGCATGATGGTGTAGGATGACAAGGCGTACAAAAACATACACAGTGACTTGACCTTGCTTCAAGGTCAAGGTCACAGGAGCTCTTTAAAGTTGGATTGTATACATATTTTGAAGTAACCTTGACCCCAAACTATGGAAGATAACTCTTCCAAACTTCATAACATTGTAGTACACATGTTATACTTTCATACTAGGTCACCCGTGTCGTCCGTCTGGGCGTCCGGGCGTCCGGTCATCCGGGCGTCCGGCTGTCCGTAAAAAACTTTAACGTTGGATTTTTCTTGGAGACTATTAAGGCTATCAACACCCAATTTGGCATGATGGTGTAGGATGACAAGGCGTACCAAGACATACACAGTGACTTGACCTTGCTTCAAGGTCAAGGTCGCAGGGGCCGTAAATGTTAAAAATCAGCCATTTTTCAAATTTTCCCAATTTTCTTCTGACGTTTTTGAGATTGGATACCTGACCTATGTATGGTATATAGGGCAAAGTAATCCCTATCTTTTGATACCAGTTTGATTGACCTTGCTTCAAGGTTAAGGTCACAGGAGCTCTTTAAAGTTGGATTGTATACATATTTTGAAGTGACCTTGACCCTGAACTATGGAAGATAACTGTTTCAAACTTAATAATTATGTGGCGAACATGTTATACTTTTATCATGAGACACATTTGGTCACATATCATCAAGGTCAAGGTCACTTTGACCCTTATGAAATGTGACCAAAATGGGGTAGTGAATCTCTAAAAGTGACCATATCTCATGGTAGAAAGTGCCAATAAGCACCATTGTGCTTCCTATGTCTTGAATTAACAGCTTTGTGTTGCATGACCTTGGATGACCTTGACCTTGGGTCAAGGTCACATGTATTTTGTAGGAAAAATGTGTAAAGCAGTTCTTAGTGTATGATGTCATTGCTAGGTTTAGTTGGTTGACCTTGAAGGTCACCCGAAGGTCAAGGTCATGTAAAGGTCAAGGTCATGTAAAGGTCAAGGTCAAACATGTGAGTCTTATGGGCTTTGCCCTTCTTGTTTGTTGTTGTAAAGTATGAAATTTGTTAAGCATGAGCTGTGGATTGTTTGTGTGTGTGTGTGTGTGTGTGTGTGTGTGTGTGTGTGAGTGTGTGTGTATGCGCATGTGTATGTGCATGTGTGTGCTTGTGCCAAAGTACCATGGACTTAGTGTTGAATGACCAGGATATGCAGGAGGATGCCGAGGTGAAGACAAGATAAGAGGAAGGTGATCTACCACTACCTCTACTTTGATGGGGAGACAGTCTCTGGAAAGGTTAGGGATGTGCTGTGAAAATGAATCTGGATTCTTCCCTCTGGGAGGAACTGGCTGTAAGTTTTATAAAGGATTCTCACACTGAATGATGGACAGTACACACTCGCCTTCCTGTAAAATGCAATATCTGTTATTTATATGTTTTCTGTGGATAATTGTGTGTATGTATGTGTGTGTTCCTTGTTTTATTAACAAAGACATATTGAAATAGATTGAAAATATGCCTTTGGGATAAGGCAGTCTGAGTGAAAGTTGTGTTTCACGTTAAACCTTTGTGTGCTCTCTTGTAAGAGGAGATGAAAATGCACAACTGGTGGTTGCAATGTTTTGTACAGGAATGAAAGTCACCATGGGGGTGGGGGGTGGGGATGGGGGAGCATTGGTTGGTAAAGCTGGTTGTGGATGCTCCATGCAATGGCTCTACAGGAAAAAGTGGAAAAGGTCAAACACAAACTCATGAAAAGGTGATGACCTAATGGGTGCAGACAGGTTGCAGTCAATCTCCTGTCTGTGTCTGCCTTTGCTGATGCTTCAGTACAGTTTATCAGGAAGCGAATAGCAGTGAAAATGCCCAAAGTTAATGCCAGCTTTCGTCACGGACTAGGAAGAAGAATACTCTTGAGCATAATGTTGTTGCATTAGCCCATATCACCGTCTATGCTGGAAGTCCTTCTGAGCGTCTGCTTTTAGGCACTAAGGTGGCTGTAAACAGATTGCAGCTGTTGTTGTATAACATAGTTTGAATGTTTACCCAGCATTTGCTTGATGACTAGCCTTGTCTGAAATGTTTTCAGGTCAATGTCACCCTCAAAAAGTCTGGAACTAAACTGGAACACCAAGGAATCAAAATAGAGTTCATTGGACAAATTGGTAAGAAATGTTTGCTGATATTTTGATTTCTGTATTTGTTAAGTTTTAGTAACTACTTTGACATACATCTGTGTTTTCTAATGTACCTTCCAGGATCTGCGCATGTTTTCTCGTTGTCATACCAAAGGACATATGGAGTGACAGCTTTAGGGAACATTTGTGAGATGTTTGCTTCTCTTGTTAGTATGGTTAATCATGTAAACATTTTTACATGGATCATTCTCTGCTGGTTCTTTTACCAAATCTCATTCTTTTGTGTTTTGAACTAGATTCCCTGCTGTTTGACACTGGAATGGATTGATAGGAGTCAAGAGTGGAAAAAAGACCCGAGTTTGACAAAGCATTTGGTTAGAGTGACTCTCTATGTGAAAATGGTCTTGTTGGCCTGAATATTCTGTGATAATATGGAGTGGCCTTAGCGTGTTTTTTTTTGCCATAACTGTGCCTTTGGATAATTAGACATTGTAAACCAATGCCATAGGATACCTGTATCAGAAAGATATTTCAACATAATTTATAGTATATGGTGCATTTATTTTCATATGATATTGATTCCTTGAGAGCAGAAATTCTCAAAGTATACTTTTTTGCTGCATGAGCTCTTGTGTTTTGTAAATATCTTTGTCAAAGCCTAATCTGGTTGTAGATATTTTCTGGCTTGATCTTTGTGTAAGCTTTGTGCCGGTGCTATTAGAACAGTTTCCCAGTGACTGAAGTAGAACAGGTGATAAGCATTGTGGGTCACTGTATGTTTGCAGAGCTGTACTATGATAGGGGTAACCACCACGAGTTCACATCACTGGTGAAGGAACTTGCTAGACCAGGAGAACTTACGCAGAACACAAGCTACAGCTTTGAGTTCCAGCAAGTGGAGAAACCTTATGAATCCTACACAGGTGCCAATGTCAGATTAAGGTGAGTTCACATTTCAACAGCCTGGCTTTTCTTTTTGCCTTGTGTCATGGCGATAGTGAATTTTTTCGGAACTGGTATTAGGCTTGCAGAACTATTTACTAAATGTGTGCATGAGAAAACTAGACATAAATGTAAAAAAGACACCATAAGATTTTTCAACCACAAAATTATCCAGTGTTTATTTCAAATTCCAAGACAGCATGTTTGTAGCTTTTAAATTTCTTTTTCCTTTCTCTTTATCCTTTCTTTTTCTGTCTGTCTGTCTGTCTCTGTCTGTCTGTCTAACTACTCTGTGTGCAGCTACAGAGGAAAATAGAACTGAGTGACTTTGTTGGGCATGCACTTGAAAATTGTTCTAAAAAACACTAGCCCAGTTTGTCATACACAGTCACAAATGGTTCCTGTAGTTCCATTATGCCATTATTTCATCTGAGCTACTGAGCTTCAGGAAGTTGTTCCAAATCATGATGTCTACTGCTCATGCTTTCTTTGAAGCTGTGACAATGAAATATCTGTTTCGGAAGCATACAATTTACACTTGGGTTGCTGCCTAGTGAATGAATACCATTGTGTTTTTCTTTGATGGACATGTCTCCTTCATTTCTTAGCCTGGAAGCTGTTCATTAGTACACTCTAGTAGCTCGTGCTATTGCCCAGTATTCCAACATAGACATGTTCTACCTCCTGTTGAGCTTGCAGGTAGTCTGTGTGCAGGGAGTAAGTTACAAGCATATCTGACCTGCCTGCACAAAATCAGTCCTAGCTCGTATAGGGTGATTTGGGACTTAACCCCGGCGAAACGGTCTGGAATCGTTCCAGAACAATTCTAGAAATGTTCCAGAAGATTCTAGAATGTGACTTCTGGAACCAGAGTCCAAGGTTCTGGAATAATGACAGAAGATTAAATGAGAATTCAACTCAAGGAAATATTCTAGAAATATTCTAGAAATATTCTACAATGGTAATGAATGTTCTTGAATCCTTACAGACGAAGAAGGAAACACAGCTCTAGAATAATTCTGGAATTATTCCAGAACACCATTAAAACTTTTTAGGTTTTCGTACGTATTTCAGAATTCTAGAATACTGACAGATAATTCTGGAACAATTCAAGATGAAATTCCAGAAAACTGACTGCACATTCTGGAACAATTCAAGAACAATAATTATATTATTGAGAAGAATAATTAGGTATGAGAGTATTTTGGAATTGTTTAGCAAAAACATTCAAACAGAATATTTAGTTAAGAAACAACAAACCAATCTCTGTTAAATGTAGATTATTTAATACAGATTTTGAAATGGTACACATCAGATGGTGTTTGAAACAACTGCACACATCAGAGATTCAGATGATATCTGAATCACCAATTTCCATCCAACTGATTTTATCAATCAAATCCCTTTCATAATTGTACCTCATACCGATTTCGATCAAACTTGCACAAGTTTGTAAGCGATCTAAGTGCGTGGTCTCTCTGCTTCCCAGCAGGCATTGCGATAAGTCGGCCACTTCCGTTTGCTAATGCTATTTTTGACTCACATGCGAAGCAAAAGTGAGTCTATGTACTGAGCCGTGTCGTCCGTCCGTCCGTCCGGGCGTAAAAAACTTAAACGTTGGATTTTTCTCGGAGACTATTAAGTCTATCAACACCAAATGTGGCATGATGGTGTATGATGACAAGGCCTCAAAAAACATACATAGTGACTTGACCTTGCTTCAAGGTCAAGGTCACAGGAGCCATAAATGTGGTCTCAAAAACAGTCATTTTTCACATTTTCCCACTTTTCTCCCACGTTATTGAGAATGGCGACCTTAGCTACAAGTGGTATATAGGTCAAAGCAAGCCCTATCTTTTGATACCAGTTTGGTTGACCTTGCTTCAAGGTCAAGGTCACAGGAGCTCTTCAAAGTTGGATTGTATACATATTTTGAAGTGACCCTGACCCTGAACTATGGAAGATAACTGTTTGAAACTTAATAATTATGTGGGGCACATGTTATACTTTCATCATGAGACACATTTGTTCACATATCATCAAGGTCAAGGTCACTTTGACCCTTATGAAATGTGACCAAAATGGGGTAGTGAACCACTAAAAGTGACTATATCTCATGGTAGAAAGTGCCAATAAGCACCATTGTGCTTCCTTTGTCTTGAATTAACAGCTTTGTGTTGCATGACCTTGGATGACCTTGACCTTGGGTCAAGGTCACATGTATTTTGGTAGGAAAAATGTGTAAAGCATTTCTTTGTGTATGATGTCATTGGTAGGTTTAGTTGTTTGACCTTGACCTTGAAGGTCACCTGAAGGTCAAGGTCATATAAAGGTCAAGGTCAAGCGTGTGAGTCGTATGGGCTTTGCCCTTCTTGTTAGATCTTGACGTAAACAACGCGAGGGTACGATCAGACTCAGAGACGCGTAATTGTCGCTCCCATGGACATTGTATATTGCATCCATGGTCGCACGGGACTACAATTCCCATCAGTAGTCATCCACCCGGGCCGTGACAAACACTAGTTGCTCCATTATTAAATTCTGAGTTTTAATCAAGATCACTATTGTGTATTGCAAAGAAATGTGCACACTGCAACTGTGAGCGAGTTATGATTAGAACTGTTCTGTGATCAGAAAATGAAAATTGTGAACAATTAAGAACTCTGAATGAACTTTAGGTGATTTTACACTAAATCTTATATTCTGTGTGTGATCACTAAAGTGTCTTGCGTGAGTGTTGAAATGCATTATTGTTCACTTCTTCTTTTTTTAAATATCATTTTATTTACAATTTTCTATAATATTCTTTGAATGGTCTTGTTCTAGAATAATATTCTAAGAAAAAGTAATGTTCTAGAATATTCTAGAATTATTCTGGAATTAAAGAATTCTAGAATTATTCCATCAAATTTATTCCAGAACATTCTAGAATGTTCTAGAATGTTCTAGAATTTTGGAAATTTCTAGAATGTCATTTCGCGGGGTAACACACAGAAATATGTGATGGGGGTCCAATCTGGATCATGACATTTTTGCAGAAACGTACACCAGGGACATAACATTTTCATTTCCTCAAAATATTTGCTTCGAAAATACATGTTAATGCATGAAAATCAAATGTTTGCTGTCTTGCCTCTGCTATCTAGCATCTGTGTTGGAAAACTTGTGAGGCCATTTTCTCAGAATTGCTGCTGTGACACCTTTCTTCAAATGGACATATTTCTACAATTTTGAACCTACATATCTAATAAATCAGAAAAGACTGCAGATTTGAGAAAAACTTGCATCTCCAAACACCAAAGTATCAAGTTGGAACTATTTTGTGTGTGTCCATTTGGACATTTGACATGATGATATGATTGATGATAGTTGTTGTGAAGTCCCAGAATCCCAATGCGCACTGCAGATACTTCCTGAGGGTGACCATTGTGAAGCGGCTGACGGACCTGGTGAAGGAGCAGGACATTGTGGTGCACACACTGTCACAGTATCCCGACATGAACAGCAGCATCAAGATGGAAGTGGGCATTGAGGACTGCCTCCACATAGAGTTTGAGTACAACAAGTCCAAGTGAGTCACCCTCTGACTTGTGCACCAAGTCTGATGCTATCTGACTCATCAAGAGTAAATACTGCATCATTTGTTTATGAAAGTAATGGTTTGAAGGAAGGAAAATGACACAGCAGTCGTAATTGCTTCAGTACAGTACTCCTTGTTCGTTTGTCTTCAAGTCAATCAGATTTTTTTTAAATCTCCAAGTTGTAAAAAATCTATTTTTAAAAAATAACAAATGTAAATGATTTTCACACATTTAACTCTCTCGGACCCAAAGGATTGAATAAGGTTTTCTATATTGCTTGTACTTTATCTACATGTACACATTTCTGGATGTTTTGATTTTATCATGCTCTGATTTGTTTTCTTAATGCCTACGTGGAGGTATCACCTAAAAGATGTAATTGTGGGGAAGATATACTTTTTGCTTGTGCGGATTAAAATACGCTATATGGAATTGGCCATAGTGAGGCGCGAGACTACAGGAGCAGGTACTTGAAGTTGGCATGCAAACCCCATACAACATGTCTGCTCTTAAAGTGTTGTCTGTGTGTATCGTACGTCTGTCTAGACTACTGATTGATGTTAGTCATTTGAGCTGTTACTTTGAGCATTTCAGATGAGCAGACCTTTTTGATGATTTCTGAAAGACTATCACTAGTCTGTATGTAGATGATAGAACCACACCATTGGCATGCTAGAAAACTAAAATGCACTTGAGTTGATATGACTATCTTGTTATCCATTCTCTTCCCTTTTGATCATGTCTGAGTCATCATCTTAATAACTAGTATCATATGTTGAGATACACCTCTCTTGATATGACCAGATTTAGGTGTCTGGGCAGGACATGACTGTTCAGAGCATGCCACAGTGTCTAGATAAACATCTCCCATGTGTGACAGGTTCTCCCAAAGTTAGTCTGGCGCTTCAGTCAAATCAAGATGAAACAGGCTTGGGGGGGTGGGGGTGGGGGGGGGGGGGGGGGGGAGATGGAGATGTCCATGTAGCATTCTTGACATTTTACTCAATTCAGAAAGTTGAATCATGACTTAATCTACTTTGGGTTTTACTTTTAGGTTTCAAATCTAATGATGATTTTATTTATTTTTATAACCTCTATAGGAAGACAGAAATCCTTTTTGTGAAAAAACAAACAAACCAATGCTTCCTTGCATAACAGTCCACCTCGTCATTTACTTATATGTAAATAAATTCATGTAGTGTGGTGTTACTGTAAAAAGAACACTCATCTCTATGCACAGTGCATTTTCATTGACCATCAAAGGAATTCCTTCAACTAAGTTCAAGCTAGATCCCTATGGTATTGCTTGTCCTCTGTAAACTTTGCCTGGATACAGAGTATTAAATTGTCTTTTCTTTGAAAAGGCTGTTTTTTAATAAATGCCTGTTTTCTGTACACTGTTTTTTCACACAGGCATGAAGCATCAACCACTTCAGTACATTTTGAAAGGAATTCTTTGCACTTAGAGCTGTACAATGATCTGAATATCACCCAAGGTATTGGACAGACTCTGAGTTTGGGAGTACCAGTCACACAGTTTGGTCACCCTCACTCCACTGGTGTTGGCATGGACAGTTTGGTTGTTGTGTGCTTGTGTCTGCCTTCCTGCTTTTCTGCCTTTGATAATGTCCTTTATTTTGGATGTGCCTCTTCAGTTGTGTGTGTATCCATGTGTTTTGTTTCCAGGTATCATTTAAAAGATGTTATAGTGGGCAAGATTTACTTCCTCCTTGTACGGATAAAAATCAAGCATATGGAGATACAAATCATAAAGAGAGAAACCACTGGCACAGGTACACCTTTGTCCGGTACAGTTTTGCACTACTTCCTTGACAGTGCTTGTCCTCATTTGTTGCAGTGTAAATGGGATAATGTTCAAGGCATTAAAGATTGTTTATGTAATGTAAAATTGAACATATTTTGTATGAGTTTGTCATAAATGCCTACAATTATGATGGAAGCACTCCATTTTCTGGCCTGCTTAGTTCCTCCTGAGATATTTTCGTCTTAAACAGGCATCAGAACCAAAACAGATGGACATTTGCTCTGTATTTCAAGCTGTTGCACCTAAAAGTTTGTTCCACTGTGTCATGCATTGCTGGATGGTTGACAGCCAGGGAGTCTTGCTAATGAGTTACATAACCATGCACATTTGAGGATGTTAACTATTTCTAAACATCCCTCCCTACCTCCAGGACATTTTCCCAATGCAAGATGGCATCCCTGTCTTCCTTTAGACTTCAGTCTGCTGTCCTGAAGTCACTGGGGCAGAAACCCATGGCAGTGTTTAAAATTCACCATCTTCATGGGTGAAAATCATGCTGGCTGCCTTATTCAAATTTGTTTCTTGTTAATTACCTGACTAGCTGTGGGCTTTGAAGTGATTCCTCTGAATTTAAGATGGCCAGTTACAAGAGATGATGATGTTGATGATGATGATGATGATGATATCTGTGGAGGACCTTGAGGTCAGAAAATGCAGTGCTTGACTAAAACTTGTATTTTATTGACTTTGGCATTGGTAGATGTATGGATGCTTGAATACTTTCATGTTACTGTGAATATTTTGTCAAGCTTTTAAATATGTGGACATAACTGTTGTCAAAGAATAGGATGTAAATGCTATCATTAACTTTGTAATCATAATGGATTTTTCATATTGACTTGGAATGTATGCCTTTTCACTGTAGGAGCAGTTGGTCCCGTCCCATTGGAATTGAATCAGTTGAATGTCGTGTCTCAAATTTCTGGTATAATGCAGCATATGAGATTTTGGTTTTGCATTCATTCTGATGTTTGTGATGCATGAATGTAGTAGAAGAACAAAACTTATGCAGTGCTTTTTGTTGTTAGGACCCAACACTTTCAATGAGAATGAAACCATTGCCAAGTATGAGATCATGGATGGAGCACCAGTGAGAGGTAGGGACTGACTGCCTGGCTTCTCGTTGCCTTGTCTACATGCCAGCTGCTCTAAGATTGGATCTTCTGGCTTGACATTAGAAAAGAGTGCCTGGTGTTGGCAGTGAGGCTGTAAGCAAACTGCAGAAGACTGCAAGACCCTTTTGACTGAACATCTCTGTTGTGTTGAAGCCTTGCATAGAATTTGATATGGGAATAGAATGGTATTCAGCAAACACAGTTGTGTGCTGATAAATCACTGTATACTTGCAGGCCAATTTTCACTTTGACTCATGTTTTGGTTTTCTTCTGGGTATTCAGATTTATATGTTCTAGTCTTTCTTTACATTGCTGAGAAAAATGTGTAGCAACTTTCACTGCATTTCACCTCATTTTGCTAAGTGGTGACAACATTAGCATACATTTTTTTTCTCACCACACAGGCGAATCCATACCCATTCGACTGTTCCTGAGTGGCTACGAGCTGACGCCAACCATGCGCGACATCAACAAGAAGTTTTCTGTGCGATACTACTTGAATCTGGTGCTAGTGGATGAGGAGGAGCGACGGTATTTCAAACAGCAGGTGTGTAGGCAGTGATGTTGCTAGGACTGCACTTGTTGCCTCTGTGCCTGCCTGCCTGAAGTGAAAACAAATTCATTGTGTGTCAGCAATGGTGTAGTTAGGAGGTTTGCACTGTAGACACTTATTTGGGCAAGTGGAAAGCAATCTGTGGTTGAGGCATGCTTCACACCACAAAGAAATACTGTGAATATGATGAAAAATATACAATAATCTTCTAATTGCTGTTGGTGTCATTGAAATTATTTATGCGACTGAGCAGGAAGATGTCTGGACAATAAGCTTTCTAGACATTCGCATTTCAATTCCTCTCTTTATCATGCTGGCCACTTCACCAGTTGGATGCAAGTCTGCCATTCTAAATACACTATTTTAATATATTAGCATATAAGTTTATTCTCTGATGTGTATGTTGAATATACTGTGTTTCAACCTGACTCAAATTAAATTGATTAAACTTGACTGTTGGGAGACTGCTTTGCTAAAGAGTGAATGAAAGCCAATTGAAAATGGCTGGGAAGTCCTGTAGTGATGGCTTCTTCATTTCTGACAACACTGTTGCAGGAGATCACCATATTCCGCAAGGCAGACAAGCCCAGACGAAACTACCAGGCTGCGCTGAGCCACCACACCTCATCCAGAGATCAGGCTGCCATGAACCAGAAAGCAGCACAAGCTGCAGCTAACGCAGCTGGCATCACCCCCCCACCTGCCAAGACACCAGAGGAGAACTTCACGGAAGTAGAGGAGCAATGAGACAGGGAGGCTGACAAAGGGCATTGAAACCTCTGGGCTGCCTCATGGTAGAGGGCCAACTGCATTCGTAGGATTTGGTGCCATCTGCACTGGTCCCCGGAGCCGTTGGGTGCATTTGTAGCTTGGGGAGACTGTTAGACTGGATGACATTGTGTGTGCACATGTTGAAAGACAGCATGTGCAAGAGTGCATGACGTGTGTGATATTCAGTCATGGCTGCAAGGCCCCACGTTTGGTTGTGTGCTTGCTGTGCTGAGTGTGATTGCATGGCACAGACTGATGTCAGGTGGTTTTTCTTCAGTGAAAGGCCAGATTCCCATTCACTACGGCCCTGATGTTTAGGAGGAAGCATTTGTCCCTGGAGGAGTTATAGCATGGAGTGCTCTAGTCCAGATGCTGCTGACCCAATCTGAGGTAGGTTTATTAGATAAGTGATTAGAAAGAAGTTTCACCAGGTCTCTCAAGGGAAATTGGTGTAGGCCTTAGGGCAGGCTGATGCAAGTGATAGGTGTAGGTTTTTTTTCCTCTTCATCAACTGCAGTGCTGTAGAGCTAGCTGATGCATAAGGTCAGGCTTCTGCACCCTAGATAACCTTTTGGTTTGCTCAGGGCTGAATATTCATACTTTATCTAGCTGCTTCAGTTTTTCTAAACTAGCTTCCTCTGTTTGGGATGTGAATGAAGGCAGAGGAAAGAGTGAGAAAAGTATGTAGCACAGCACTCTTTAGGGCAGGCAGGCATACACTGACTTGCACATTTTTACTAAAGTGGATGGTGTAAGATATTGGCTGAACCACCTACATGAGCACTTATCCCATATATTGTGTGTCTTGGAATAGGATGGTTATGATGCAAGAATGTTCACCTGCTTTGAGCATATTCTCCATACGTACGAGTCCCTGAGGTGAGTAAGCTTCTAATACCAATTGAGATAGGAAGATGAACACAACTCTTTGTGATGAGAAAACAAGGGGATTGAGGGAGGAATAAGATGAGAGCAGTTAGAAATTAACCTTGTGATTCATTGTGATGTGAGGGCACAAACCTCCCACGCAGCTTTCAAAACTCTGATAAGTGTGTCGTTTGACAGGGTTGCAAGGTTCATGGTTTTGAAATGCAGTATCTTATGTTGTAAGGCATGCATGAGGATAACAAGTCTAACTTTCTATGAGTTAAATAACATGGAACACAATCAACATGTATATAAAGTATGTTACGCACCTAGGTGAATCATGCATGAGATCGTAATTTATTCAATTGCTGATGTGGTGATCAGCTTTGATGTACACATTTCTATATCTTTTGCAGGACTTGTTCTGTCTTTTGCACTTTCTCTATGTTATAGTCAGTACTGTACCCACTCACTGATTTGCTATATACATGCATATTCCTCTTCATGCTTGTTGAGTTGGCCAAGTTTGTGTTGCTGAGAAAATGAGCTCTACTGCTAGAGAGATTGATGTTCAGTTGTCAGTCTCGACTCTGAATAAACCTCAGTCACTGATAGGAAAGGTGAAGTAACGTCTGGAATTTTCTATGAAGGTGATTGTCCAACTCTGAGATTGTACAGATAGTTGGTGTGTTCCTGTCACATGTAGAATGAAGTAGTATATGGAGAAAAGTTTTTTGCAAAAGACGAGTATACCTTGAAAATGTCATTGTTGGTATTGCCATCCTTGTTACTGTTGTCCACTGATTCTTGGATTGGTCATACTGAATTAAACCATTCATCGGCTGCTCGCACTTTAGTTTGATCTCTTACGTTTGTCAAGGTTGAAAATTTGAGCTTTGATCTTCATTTGGGAGGGGAAAGCATGTCAGATGCAGACATAAATGAGAGAGAAAGAGAGCTCTGTAGGGAAAACTTGGCTGAAATTGAAGTGAATGGATGAGAGATGGTTGCCTGATTTCCACCAGTATTATTTAGTACGGGAGCAATGGGAAATTTGGTGGCTAGTTTCAGAAGTTTTATGGGAGAGATTCCAGCATTGATCAAATGATGTATTGCTCCCCTCAGATGATGAAGCAGAGTGAAAATCCAGAAAGATGGAAATATGACAGATAATGGTGATGAAAGTTTGGTCAGCTTACTCAAAGTTTTTTTTTTTTTTATGTCCATGAGGAAGTGGCAGACAGTGCACCAACAGCTGATATTCCATAGATCGACTGCTCTAGCTTGGCTGGGGATCCTTGTGTGCTGGTCTGTGGATGCAGCTGTCCATACACCTAACATGATGCAGGGTGACCTTGGTTCTACATAGGAACTCTGACAGCACTTACTAGTCTTTACACTGGAACCCAGCATAAACTAGCACACTGGCACATTCTCCCAGGTCACTTGGGGCTGGATGATCACAAGCAAGTTGTAATTCATGCCATGGCAAGAGTTGAAAGTTGATAAACAGCACTGTAAACTATTAATACATGCAAATTACCAGTACCTGTTTTTCACCTCCTATAGCAAAGCTTGTGAATTGAGGATGAAGTGAAAAAAGTGTACTTATTATTTTTTAAAAGTTTTAACTTGATGTACTGAGAAAGGAATATTGATTAAATTAAAGCTTATAATGTAATAATGTGCTTTTCTATACTTTCTGTATGAAAGTTTGTGTGTGTGTGCGCTTTCATTGTTAAAGTTTTCTGTTCATAGATGAAGTTCAAAACCTGTTGGTGGACTTGTTGTAGTTATGATGGCAAACATGTGTGATGAACCTGATTTCTGCAAGCTTGAAGTTCAGGCGTTGAATGAAACATCTCGTGAGCTGTGGCTTTTGTGACTCCAAGTGAGAAGAGTTTCAGTTGGCACGCAGGAAGTTGAAGACAGAAGTGCCAGTGTCGACATTGTCACTCCTTTTGCCAAAGGACATGGAGTCGTATATGATCCCTGACTGATTCCTGAAAAACTGGGGTCAAATAGTGATAGAAATGGAAAGTTATGATATGATGTTGGTGATGAGGATGATAAAGATGATGATGCTTATGACCATCGTGAAGATTTTTCAACAAGTGTCTGAAATATGCATCAGAATCCTTGGAGGTGAAATTCGTAGAATGAACTCCATACTCTGATACCTTTGAAGGTGGAGTAAAGCTCATGGGAAGGCCATGACTTTCAAAGCCACAATATGAATTGACCATGCATATTTGATGGCCCATCCGCAGCTATGTTGTGGAAATTACATATTGAATACAAGTACTTGCTTACATGTTGAGAAACCAGATTGTGGTTTTCTGTGTGTTCACACTGCTGGTGAGTGGCAAAAAAAACTTGTGATTGATAAGTAATGGTGTCAGTGTTTAATCCCAGCAGCATGTGACTTTGCTATGTTTTTAACATTATCGGTATATTCAGTTATGTAAGATGTGTTAGAATTTACCAGAGCATTAGCATTTGGTCATTACAAAAATCATTTGCCCCTTTTTCCTGAATGAAAAAAAAGTTATGTGCAATGATTTATTATATACCATATATCTTGAATGTTTGAAGCATGAAAGCTAATAGTTACGTCCTCGATCACTTGATTATGATGAATAGACTGCCCAGCTGAGTGTGTGATATATGACCTGAAAATTGTGATTTTGATTCTATTATGTTGTAAATTAGCCATACATTTCTGATATTGATAAATAATATGTCTGTGAAATGCTGTTGTTATCAAGATTTGTCTAGACCATGGGGGTTAAAGCAGATTTTCTGTACTTGAAACGCAGTGTGTACATTCATCCAGTCTCCTTGAGCTATTGTATAAAGAGGTAAATACTGTTCAAGCTGGTCCCTTGCTCATTTGATAAATATTAAATCACATGATAAACTAACTTGCCTTGTGTTTGTTATTCCAAATGCCTTGGTGTCTTGTGGATGTGTGGTCTGCAAGTGTGTGAATGTGTGTTGTGTGTGTGTGTGTGTGTGTATGAATGAGAGAGAGAGAGAGAGAGCTTCCTCAGTTGCAGCTGACAACCCATCAAAAACTAAAAACGTTATTTACATACACGTGTTAAACAAGTAAGTCGAAAAGTAGCACTTGAAAGAAAAGTGGTTGCTTGCTTTATTCCAGAAAACACAAATGACTGATAGCAAGTATTGTCCACCAATTCGTAATTGATCCATTGTGTGGTACAACTTTGAAAATTCATTGAGTGCCCGTTGCAAAATTATGCTCAAAAGCGCTGTACAAACTCGCTGGGAGAAACAGTGGTGCTGAGCATAGGAAAGCCCTGTCTGCTATGGTCCCGCTCCGGCTAGGATGCCAGGCCAGCAATTCATGCTTTAATAATCGGACGTCACACTTTTCTTACAGTAGCACAATGGTAAATTCCATGTGGAACAATCCGATTGTAGGATCTGGCCATGACAATCTGGTTTTTGACTCACATGCGAAGCAAAAGTGAGTCTATGTACTGAGCCGTGTCGTCCGTCCGTCCGGGCGTCCGTCCGGGCGTCCGGGCGTAAAAAACTTAAACGTTGGATTTTTCTCGGAGACTATTAAGCCTATCAACACCAAATGTGGCATGATGGTGTATGATGACAAGGCCTCAAAAAACATACATGGTGACTTGACCTTGCTTCAAGGTCAAGGTCACAGGAGCCATAAATGTGGTCTCAAAAACAGTCATTTTTCACATTTTCCCAATTTTCTCCCACGTTATTGAGAATGGCGACCTTAGCTACAAGTGGTATATAGGTCAAAGCAAGCCCTATCTTTTGATACCAGTTTGGTTGACCTTGCTTCAAGGTCAAGGTCACAGGAGCTCTTCAAAGTTGGATTGTATACATATTTTGAAGTGACCTTGACCCTGAACTATGGAAGATAACTGTTTCAAACTTAATAATTATGTTGGGCACATGTTATACTTTTATCATGAGACACATTTGTTCACATATCATCAAGGTCAAGGTCACTTTGACCCTTATGAAATGTGACCAAAATGGGGTAGTGAACCACTAAAAGTGACTATATCTCATGGTAGAAAGTGCCAATAAGCACCATTGTGCTTCCTATGTCTTGAATTAACAGCTTTGTGTTGCATGACCTTGGATGACCTTGACCTTGGGTCAAGGTCACATGTATTTTGGTAGGAAAAATGTGTAAAGCATTTCTTTGTGTATGATGTCATTGGTAGGTTTAGTTGTTTGACCTTGACGGTCAAGGTCATATAAAGGTCAAGGTCAAGCATGTGAGTCGTATGGGCTTTGCCCTTCTTGTTACTAAAGGTATCTGTCATTCCAGCACTATTTCTATTCCCCGAGAGCATACAACCTGGCTAGAGGGGAATGCGCCTGAATTAAGTTTGATTTTCCACTGCAGCCCTCGTGTGTCTGGTTGTACTTGTGTCTGAGAAAAAGCCATGCGGAGTGAGTACGGTACCCGGCTCGAGGGTAGATCTAAGCAGCTTTGAGTGTTGTGCTCGAGGGCTGCAAGTGCAAGTGACACTACATCGAGTTGCCAAACCCAGGCCTGCCTACCCGTACGGAAATTCCGTATTTTGTCCGGAAATAAAAAAAAATCGGCGAGCGTTCCGGAAAATACGGGAGTTTATTTTGCGTTCCGGAAATATCAAAATAAAAACTATAATAACATAATTTCCAAAATCGTTGGCCTGTGGCTGTGCGCGAATCGTTTTCCGAAGCAGTCTACCGATGATTGCCGAATGGGTTTGTTCTGTAATGCGCAGGCGCAGCGCGCGAAAATATTTCCGAAAATTGCCGAGTGACGTCATTTTCGTACAGTGCGCAAGCGCAACGCACGAAGTGTTTTTCCGGAGAGTGCCGGTATGTGCAGTGTTCATGTGCAACAATGGCGTCAAAACGAAAGCCAAGCGATTGTGTTTCTAAATTATCGAAGAAACAGCGGAGGTCTACATTCCAGCGTACACGGAGAAGTGTCCATTTATAGTCCGCGGCACCACTGACTCCACTGTCAAATGTACGACTTGTGATAACCAGTTCAGCATCTCCAGTGGTGGCGCCAACGATATCGAAAGGCATGTTGAAGGCCCAAAGCATGTGAAGAAAAATGAGGAGAAGAAGGTCGCAGCAGCGCAAAAACCTATCAGTGAATAGTTTACACCGCCTCCTTCGAAAGTGTCCCAAATCGACATCGACGAAATTCGAGCTGAGGCGATGATGGTAGACTTGACAGTAGAACTGAACCTCCCAATGGCGGCATTGGACAAACTGAGTGTAGGTGTAGGGGAAGACCTCCTCTTCCCACACCTCCCCATGGTTATGCTTGCCATATTGACAATCCCTCACTCATCAGCTCACTGTGAGCGCATTTTCTCAGTCGTGAGAAAGAACAAAACACACTTCAGAGGCAGCATGGGATCCGACACCTTGGAGGCCTTGGTGGTAGCCAAGTCCAGGCCTGGACAAGCCCTTGACAGAAACTACAGTGTCAAAGACCTGAAAGGCATGAAAAGTGCCTACTACCAGTCTTTGTCACAGTAAACAAGCTGCAGAACTATTGTATATAGTGTACATAAAATCAGGTATGTTTTGTTTTATCTTTTGGTCCCTGGTTAATGATTAAAGCTGCTTTGTTTTCTTGCACTGTCGCACGGTTTAATACTGAAATCGGAACTGAAATACGGAAATTGGAACTTGGTAATACTGAAATCGAAAAAGGAGGGTAGGCAGCCCTGCAAACCACTCAGCCATGAGTCCCTTGGAGAAAGCCCCTGAGTCGAGGGTAAGAGAAGACCCACGGCGTCTCCCTATGTCACATGTAAAGTTGGACCTCAATATTTTGTATGCCTCGTTATTACGTAAACTGCGGTATCGATTTGTGATGCACAGATTTAAATTTTTTACCATTGTATTTCAAACCTCAATACAACGCATAGGGGAAAGGGGGGCATTAGGCACCCCTTTTTTTAAATGTAGGAAATTGATCTGTCCTTTAAAAAGTTACATCAAGTTAAACAGAGTTTTAAAAATTGGGGACATTAATATCCACTTAAACATACTTTCTTTGGTAATTATGAAACTAGATATTAACTAATTGTATTTCTTACAGTGAACTTCAAGCTCTCGGGGCAATAAGCCATAGGTAGTTGGGGGGCATTAGGCCCCAACCTAAAATACATATATTGGTAAGTTTTATCTCATCTAAAATGTATAAAATAACTTTTTTCCTCCCGTGTGATTCTATGCATTTGTAAGTTATTTTACACGTTTTAGAAGAGATTAAACTTATCAAAACACACATTTTAGCATGAAGTTCACTGTAACTGTAAGAAATAAAATTTGTTTTAAAATATTTAGTTTCGAGTTTACCAAAGAAAGTCAGTATGTTTCATTGGATATTAGTGTCCTCAATTTGTTTATTCTGTTTAATTTATTGTAACTTTTTGCAGAACAGAATGATTGCTGAAATTAAAAAGGGGGTGCCTAATGCCCCGCTTTCCCCTATATAGTTATGGTAGAAACTGCTGTTTTCTTGATATAATGCTACATAATCGGGTACAGAAAATTGAAGGGCAACAGGCACCAACTACTATTTTACTGACTGTCGCGTGTATACCTCTATTTTGCTAAATGTTGTTTTGCGATGCAACACCCTCAGCCCCGAAGGACGACGTAGTCGCCTTAAGGGAGAGAAGCAAATTGATATACAAAGTTTACAACTAAACTTAACCACCACTCCTTGGGGGACACAAACGTCATAAGATGGAACAAGTGAAGAATGACCACTGACTCAGGGATAAAATAAACAAAGTTTTAATCAAATACAAGTTCCCTCAGATCACTGCACGGGGCAGTGATCAACAACGAGGGTCAAACAAGAAAAATAAATCAACAAGCAATTCCCCAGCAGAAGCAAACTGGTAGGATACTCCCGCTGTGGAAGTCAAGTCCAAAATTATACACAACCACAACAACAAAAACAATCACCATCAATGAGGTGATTCACAAACCCCCAAACACATGAGGAAAATCAGTCACAGATAACTCTGTCCACGTTCTCGAGCACGTGACAGGTCAACACTGTGATGCCACAAAAACACCTTCACTCCACTTCCACAAAAAGCTCACAAATCTGGAAACAATTCAATGAGTCCAAACAAATACAACCCCCTCACAACCACACATTCTGACACGCCCATTCCCATAAAAATATTAGCCCACTTCAATGCCAAACAGAAGTGGCTAAAGTTCCACACTGGACAATTTGACGTCAAAACGTTAAGTTACACAGCATATTTAGAACTACTCAAACTCCTTCTAAATAAACTCTCCCACTCAGAACTTCTAAGTTAGTGTTGCAGGGATCAGCCTACTCTCACTAGGCTGTCAAAGGAAAACGTCCCCTCTCACAGGACAATTAAATGAAGTAATCCCCTCTCACAGGATCACACATAAAAAATACACTCCAGTACACAGCACAGGGACACTGGTCAACTCCGCACTTCTAGTTAGAGAGATCAGGAAGGCACTCGCCTCGACCCAGTCAATGCTGTGACCCCGAGGTCACGAGCATCCCCGCAGACATCCCAGAACCTACGTAGCTGCCAGTCCCCCGCACTGCACACGAGCGCTTACTCTGCTACAAGTATGAGACACTCCCACTACTCCAGGCGAAAGATAAGGCGACCCCAACGGATCAAGCTAACCCCACCAAACTCCTGGGAGACAGCAGAGCGTCCCCACCATTCACAAGTTAATACTAGTATTTGCAGTAAATCTTGGATGATTTAAGAACACCCAATCCCTAAAGAAATACCATTACCAATACTTTGCTCTCTCTTCTGCAAAGCCGAAACACTCCCAAAGCAGTTACAGCACTTTGCTGGAATATTAACTACTGGGAAGCCACGCCCCTCTTTCACTCAGCGGCGGGCTTGCACTGACCTCGCTCTGGCTAAGGTCACGCTTAACCACAACAAACGCCGCATTCCACTCTTTCTCCCTCTCCTCGCACACGCTGCCACGGCTTCAGCCAATCACGCACGCTCTAGCGCTCGACAGCTATACACAACAGGATGAGTGAAAGAAAACGACAGGGAATGCTCTTACCCTTTGCAGTCCAGATCTGGTTCCTGGAATGCTCTTAATTCTAACACACACAACACCACCTCACTTTAATTAAACCCTCCTAGAGAGAGATCGGGAAGGCAGACGCCTCGACCCAGTCGATGCTGTGACCCAAAGGGCACAGGCACCCCCGCAGACACTCTAGAACACACGTAGGGTTATTACGAGTAGGAGTCCGTCCCTCACTCGATAGAGGCTTACTGACAAAGCTCGAAGCTTACACGGTCAGTCATTGGAAAGCTAATTTCAATACACATGGGGCTATTCACTATGGGTAGGAGTCCGTCCCTCACCCGATAGAAGTACACTGACAAGCTCACAGCTTAACACAGTCAGTCGTTGAAAAGCTAATTCCAATACACGTAGGGTTATTCACGATCAGATCAAATCAGTCTCAGTGAGGTCTACTCCATTCAAGTCAATTGAATCAGTCGGTTTCCCTCCACTGAACTCGTTGTTTATTTCTCTAACAACCAAGGCTGCTCCCCTCGCTGCTCTCTGCAGAGGAGGGTCGCTAGCGTTCTGACCACCCTGCTTAGAATTCGATTAAGAATCTAAATGTCTACGCTCAAGGCCCCCCACACCTTAAATATAGAGCTAGACTAAATACACTCACTGTGTATGGGAAAGACTGCGTCCAGCCTCCCTTTCTCTACTCCTTGCGGCCGTAGAAGGAGTCACTTCTAATGACACCTGACACCCAGGTTTCCCTGAGCCCTCCGCCATCTCGTTCCGTCTCAGGAAGAAGAAGGTCGGAGTTTGTAGTGATCTGCACTACGCAAGATAAGAATACTTGCAGACCGGGACTTTCCCGTCGTTGAGGAGATTGCACTCTCTGTGCGATGAAGAACTGTTCACAGGTAGACGCTGATACACACTCAGCGTCTGGGTAGAGCCTAGGAAACTCTATCAGCAGGATGGTAGTAGGCCACCCAGTCACCATCCGTCGCTATCTGCTCCACGGAGATGCCATCCGTGAACCAGTACCCTCTTTAGCCTGAAAACATAAAGACCCAGCCTAATGAGACTCTATTCTTTCCCCCCAATGAATTCTTTCATAGAATTTACTCAAATTAGGGCGAACTGCCCTAGCTTACTACATCAGAGAAAACTTCCCCGCGCCCCAACAAGAAAACCCATTTAACCAACCATCCCCCGCTAGAAATGGAATTACGATTAATAACACACGTGGACAGGACTTTACCCGTCTCTCTCTTAGAGAATGAGTTTGACTAAAACACAATTTGAGCGCTTCAACACGTCTTCCCTCTCGCTCTTATTTTAACCGTCATTTTCTCAACAAGGCGAAATGAATGAATCGAACTCCACATTACCTCAACTAGGCCGTGGACCTTCCAGAACGAATCCCTCTCAGGTGTAACCCAAGTTAGCCCTCTTTATCTCAGCAGAGATAAACTTTCGAAGTGAGTCGAACTTCGCCTGGCCGCCCTAGGCGGCCGCGGCGCGGGGAGGCAGCTGCCACCCCGCCCGCCTTGTACCGTGGATGGTCCGGACTGCCCGACAACGCGCAATCATAAGCGGGATCGCCCTTTTGTCACGTGGCCCTAGGCCAATCAGGATCCATATCCCAGAATATTAATGACCCGTGGGGTGTATGCGAGATGCGCATTGCGACAGTACGTAACCCCAGGTAACTGCCATCTCAGCACAAATTGCGGCGGAAAAACTCGCGACCTCTCATGCCCCGACCTACTGGCTCTGGGGTCACTGGCCCATCAGTCATATCACACGTGCTCTGTGCCCATAGCAAGCTCTAAGCCCTATCTCCGAGCACTTACGCTACAGCGCAACCCATGCACTTTCACTCACACTAATTTATCACCCACTCGTCGCTTCCAAGCGACACTGACATTTTCAGGATAAGTGCATGGAGCAGAAAAAAGAAAACATGCTGTTTTAGAGTAGAGGTGTGTGCGTATGTCATCAGTCCTATTTAGTCTTGTTAACTTTAACAATTTTCATTTTAGAAACGAAATGCCAGAATGTGGGGCATTAATCCCCACCACATTTTGATTCACTCTCATGGGCTTTACCTTTCTCATTCAAAACTAATAACTGGTCAGGCAATTTTAACTGTCAGTGCTGAAACATCATAAAATTTATCATAATAAACAAACTTTAATGAAATTTTTATGGAGGAATAAAAATCGTAACCGAAAAAGTCACAATTCCTCTTCAATTCTCTGCAAAAATATATATCCAAAGCAGTAGGTCTACATAATATGAGAAGGATAACACAAAATAAAATTATTATAAAATTAATTATCAAGAAGTGCACATCGAAATTAGATGTAAGTGAGCTCTAAAAGGCAAATTTTTTCGGACTTTCAATATGGCAGCAGAAGAGTGGTGTTTGAAAGACTGGCTCTGTGACTGACCTACTTTCTGACTGAGTCAAACCAAATGTCTTTCTTGAGAGGAAAAACTCTGAATAGTTTAAACTTATTTTGAAACAAAACAACAAAAACTGAAATTATGTAAAATTTGTTCCATCAAAGTGGTCACTAATACCCCATGAGGCTTAATGCCCCGCTTTCCTCTACTTAATACGAGTATACATTTGTATTGTAAAGGTGCTTTTTTATTTTGCGACTTTAATTTCCACCCATTGATGGATGCTCAAACCGCACACATTTACCCCCTGGTTATCGAGCTACCTCTATTTATCATTCCAACACCATCAATGTTAACCAGGCTGCGGATGAACGCGCCAAAGTTATCTTTCACAATTGTGACCCTCCACGACTAAATGAGTCGCTTGCGCACTCACATAGTTTTGCGTAATAGCCAAGTAAAATATGATAGGGTAAAAATGGTCGTTTTTTAGCTTTTGACTTTTAGAATCTAGAGACTATACTTTATTGTGTGTGAAAGTCTTTTGGATGAAATCGACCTCTAGACACACGGATATGTTCACTTTGTTTGCTTGGTGTTCAATTTCCCGCATCGAACGATCGTAAGACCACGCATCGAATTTCGCCTCCATACAATACAGTCGCACATGATCGCCACTGAGCCACCAAATCATTTGCACGGGTAGAGGCTGGCCTACTTTCCCGAATGACTTTTGTTCACAGTCTTGTATCTCTAGAGCTGTAATCAGGGTCAGGAGCGAGCTATTTCAGGACAACAATGCGTTGCTATGGGGGAAGCCTCGCAATCTGATTGGCCGAGAGAGAAAAGAGCATAACTGCGGCCACTGTAAGAATGTCGAGCGAGCGAACAAGTCGAATATCCGAGGAGCTGAAATCTGAGTTCGCTGCAAATATTTTCGATTCTGAAGCAGAGGATGATCTTCGAGAAGTTATAGAAGAGTACTATCTTCCCAGTTCCCATGTTTTGGAACCCGATCATTCAGACGATGACAGTTCTGAAAGCAAAGAACTTCGTCAACCAGAGGCTGAATTGATCGAGTCTGAGACGAAGGAACGGATGAGAGCGACTATGAGGATGGAAACTTTGTGGAGAATTTTGGTGTTCCGACCCTGGATCTCAGCTCCAGTACGGATGTTTACATCGTAGATTATGAAGACAGAAGGAAGCAAGCAGTGCATGCGAGCCTCGGAAATACAGCTAGCAGTTACATTTTCTCAGGTAGTGTTTTCTAGGTAGTGTTTTCTAGATGATGTACAATGATTGTCTGATATTCCATGCCTCCTTGAATATCAGATGCTTGCAGTCAGTGCCCGAGTACACACATGCGCCAAATCGTGCAAGCCGATGCACAAGACATCATGTGTCCCTAGACTGCAAACAATGCATGTGAACCTCTGAATTACAGCTTGCAGTTACACTTTCTCAGGTAGTGTTTTCTAGATTGATGTATAATGGTTGTCTGATATTCCATGCATCTTTGAATGTCAGATGCTTGTGGTCAGTGCCTCAGTACACACTTTGCCAATTCTTGTGAGCTGGTGTGCAAGATATCATGTGTCCCTAGGTTGAAAACAATACATGTGAACCTCTGAAATACAGCTAGTGGTAACATTTTCTCAGACAGTGTTTTCTAGATTGATGTGTATTGTTGGTGTGTTGTGGTGTGCTCTGAAGAAAATTTGATACACCTTATTCTTGATTTTTTTTTGTCTACTGAAGTAATTTAAAATTGAAATTAAAAACAAAGTAGTCATTAACTTTTAGATAGCTATATGAATCCAAAGATTGCAGTATGACAATAGGTGGTACATTTACTTAAGACTTCAAATTTATTCTACTTGTAAAAAAATCATTTTTTGCAAGAAGCAACAGCAGCCAAAGCTGAGTGGAAAAGAAAAAGCATTGCAAGAGACACTGAGAAGGGGAAAGATGGGGTGGGGGTGAGGGTGGGGGTGGGGGCTGGGGTGGTGGTGGTGAGATATGAGTAAAAGAAAATTCATTTTCTCAAAACTATTGTCCATTTTTAGATCTTCTGTTCCCATCTTTTAAAAAAGATTGTTTTTAATCACCTTGAATGTTACTCACAGGTTCCCAATATATACCGTAAAAGTTGGCCTATAAGCCGCTACTTTTTTTCATGATTGGACCCCTGCGGCTTATCAGCCAGTGCGGCTAATGTATGACTTTTTTCTGCATCGCCAGAGTCAGCGATGTGTTTTTGGGTTTGACCTACCGTAAAAGTTGGCCTATAACACGATTTTAGTTTAATGTACATATGTATATGCTGACAAATTTTGTGAAATAAAAGATGACGATTGAAAATCCTTTCTGTTTTGATGTTTCTGTTCGCTTTTGATGCTTTTCTCAGTGGTTTGCGGCGACTTTGTTTTGCCTTAGACATGTTCGGTTTTCATGCGGCTTGTATGCCAGTGCGGCTAATTTATGGATTTTTCTGTATTTTTCTTTAAAAACGGGGGGTGCGGCTTATAACCAGGTGCGCCTTGTAGGCCAACTTTTACGGTATATTGAACACTTATGTATTAGGGATATTGAGATAAAGTTATTAGAATCTGTGTTCTGAGCTATAAATGATTGTTGTGAAACTATTATTGTACATTTTCTTAGTAGTGTACAATTTATTATATTTTTCCTTTAAAAATGTTTTCTTCAAAACAAGCATTTCTAGTCAGTAAGCTAAATCTATGTTTGAATAACATATATACTAAGTTTTGACCAAATATCTTCACATTTAATGGAGAAAACGAGAACTCAAGATTTGATACTATTTATAGACCAGTCGGCTATATTGGTCACATGACTACAGCAAAGTCATAACTCATTCTGTTTTTGTATACTGCAAGTTAGTATCTGTCAAAAATGTAATTATTGACTTGTCAGAAATGAAAAAACAATTTTGACTAAAAAGTCATTAGCTACCCATTATTATGCTATACGTCATCCCATTAAAAACACCAAATAAGTAAAAGTAAGTCAAGATAATGCAATCAAATTTTATAACACCCTTGCCCATATATAACCTAATCACTGTGCCAATTTTCATAAGTCTGAGATTACGGTTGCTAAGGAAACTGATCAAATTTCCTTAAAAAACTTTCAAATGCGTTTTTCTCAGACGTGAGCTTATTAGGCAAACTATCTTTAAAATGATGTAACTTCGCGAAAAATAGTCAGATCTCGATCATTTTTGCACCGTTGGAAAGCTTGTTCCCTTGATTTCATAAAAATATGCATATCTCAAAATCTTCCAAGCGCCACGAGAGACTCATTTTGTGATGGAGGGTCACAATTTTCCAACTCAGCCCTCACAGGAACCCGTTTTACTCCTGGGTGGGAAGAAGCAATGTGAGTAAAGCACCTTCATCAAGGATGCAGCTGTAGAATCCGCGCAGTCTCGAACACAGCTGCAAGCGACTGCAGGTTTAGCACACTAACCACTCGGCCACAGAGCCCCAGTTACAAATTGCACTTTCACCTCGACTCTCCGCACAGACTACAGCAACCGTGCTACCTGTACTGCCTTTCCCGGGCTCAAGCCACTCGCAGATTACACTTTCTGTCTCCCCAGCCTTCAGGCAGCTCTATAAATAGACTGCAGGATTGTTGAGGATTACAAAGCGCTGCATCAGTGCTTCATGGTGGCAAATGAGCGCTCTTTGCTTCTGTTGAACGCCAAATTTAATGAAACGCTTCACTTTTTAATGGGAGGTAAATCTTCTGCGCTGCTTGTTGTGTTAGCTAGACTATAAAGAAAGTGTTTTCTTTGCCACAGACATCGTTTATGCACCTTTAAATGTATTTTGCATGAATAAAGTCCACTACTGTGTCATCCTTCCCTGCCATTACTCACGCATACAGAGCGTTTGGGGCAAATAAAGGCCGTTCGAGTCCCAAAATGATGTTTCTGAGGGTTATTTTACGCATTGACGGCCAGTGCGGGATTGAAGACGCCATTTCGAAAATCGTGTGAATCACCTCGGATGCGCGCTTCTCTATACGCTTCACAGAGCTGAGTGAAGCACGCCCCAACATTGCCGTTCAGGAGTGAAGCACGTGCAGGTGCCTACCCTGTAGCAGAAGATCTCGAGGAGCTACCTTATCCCTCTGTCTTCCCTTAACTACAAAAAATAGCATTATCTCCATGCTTGAGGCCCTCAAACAGCTCCCTTAGCTACCTTGCGGGAGGATTTAACTGACTGAGCTTAATTGGTAGTGCAAAGGGGAGACCACCCTCTCTAATGATGAATATAGGTAATTATGCAACTGATTTTATGCCTACACAGCCATGTTCCATGTTCTGCGTTCCCACCCTTCCAGATAGCTGTGTTCTGTTGTCGTGGGTACAGTCGACTCGATAACAAGCATATCTTCATAACAAGTCTTATGCATCGATCAACATATAGGTCTACTTATTATCGTGGTTCTACTGTGCCCAGAAAAATGGAATCTTGACTGCAGATATTCTAACCAACATCGGTGATACAAGTTGTTAACCTTGCCTAGGACAGTTGCAGGAGAGCCGCTGAAGCTGCTGCGCTGTGGGTGTTGCAATCCAGTAGGTGCCCCGTACAGAAGCAGCAGCCATCCCCCCCCCCCCCCCCCCCCCCCCTTTTCCCCTGCGCTTTGTGCTGCCTGTAGTGGAGCTACTGGAGCAGGCCCCGAAAGCTCCATGACCACAGGTTTTGGCTGAAGAGGGGTGTGTTCTGCGGCAGTAGCCATATGTAGTACTTTATTGTTCGTGAAGTCTCATCCATCCATCCACCCATCCGTCCACCCACCCACCCGCCTTAGAGAGGAAATGGATGTATCTGCAGGCCTGCACACGGCCTGTGTTGTGTGAGAGTCTGGGTGCTTTGAAGTTCTTTTTAGTGTTACATATATCACCATGGGAAATAGAGTATGCTGCTGCTGCCTGTGAAATCAGAACGGTGTAGTCATTTGAATGTCCACAGCAGCATGAAAGTGCACCTAATCATCACTGCGTTCTTGGCTTGCATGTAAACACTGCAGGTGCGACAAGCGGCCGGGACCTTTTATCAGCCGGAGCCCCTGCTTGGTTGTTGGGCTTTTGAGGCCTGCTCCAGTAGCTCAGCCAGGGACAGCCCCATGCAACCAAAGAGGCTTCCAGGGAGCATTGGGACACGGTCAGATCATTCAGATCCAATCGTACTTTCGAAGTAATGTCATATCCCATTCTAGTAAACTAGAGATTTCGCCTACCGGCAAAAGTATCTCCAGCACAGTTCACATCACGTGATGGAAGGTTTTTGGCCAATTTATGCAAACGGAGGTCACACGAGAGGCTTGTGGGATAGCCGATGTGCTCCCTGACATACGCCGTTAAAGTAGTTCTAAGACTATTTCGCACAAAACTCTTAACTTACTCTTGTTGAGACAACAAACAAGCGTTAATTCGATACAATAAAATGTTTGTGTTGAAATGGAAACAAGTTTTGACATCTGAATGATTTCTGTAAAAAGTGGAGAGAAAAATAGTATCAGAACGAACTATTTTTGGCGCAAGGCTGTTATGCGAAGGGTCAAGCCTATTACGCATGCATTGCGAACTGTGCCAGAGTCAATACTACTGACTCGGTTTACAGAATGGTCATATCCTAGACCGAAGTAGCCTAAAACGTTGAGCGTTACCTACTTGCATATTAATAACATGACGTGTTCACAGGATATGTATGACACTAGAAGCAGTTATCAGCAACTTTAACGTTGATTTCCCTTGTTATATGCCTTTTACAAATGGCGTAGGATCAATGGTGCAGTGGTTCTGTTCTTGTCCAACCCACAGGCTGCGCCTATCGCCAAGTGTATTTGTTTTCTCCCTCCCCTAATCTTTATATCTTGTGTGAGCTGCCCATTCTGTGTGACCAGCCAACTGCATTGTCTGGAAGGGACGCACAGCTAGTCTTATTAATTGGACTATAGTCATCTATCCTGTGTATAAAATCCACTGTTTGACTATCCCACTACGTAGCTCTCTTCTGCTGTCACTGTGTCAGTCTGGTTGGGTTGCACAGCCGCACTTCTAAGGCTTGTTCAGAAGAACTCCGCGCTGCATGAGCGCTTAATGTTGGCAATTGAGCGCTTCATGCCTCACCTGTTCAGAAGAACTCCGCGCTGCATGAGCGCTTAATGTTGGCAATTGAGCGCTTCATTGCTCACCTGAACGCCCCAGATTTTGTGCAGCGCTTCCTTCACTTGTTAAAGGGGAGGTAAATCTTCTGCGCCCCATGTTGTGTTGATAGACGCGAAGAAAATATTTTCTTTGCCACAGACATCGTTTATGCACGTTTACATGTATTCTGCATGAATAAAGTCCACTGCGGTGTCATCCTTACTTGCCATTCTTCGCGCATACAGGGCGCTTGGGGCAAATAAAGCCCGTTCCAGTCCCAAAATGATGTTTCTGAGGGTTATTGTACGCGTCGACGGCCAGTGCGGGATCGAAGACGCCATTTTGTTTTGCTGCGAAATCCTACTGCTGCACGTCGGATTGGTGATTCACAGCGCTGCGTTGCGCTGAGTGAGCGCTGAGTGAATCGCGCCCCAAATTGCCGTTCAGGAGTGAATCACATTAAGCGCTGAGTAAGCGCAATGAAGCACTGCGCCTTCGGAACTCCCCTCCAAACGCCCCATATTTTGTGCAGCGCTTCACTTGTTAAAGGGGAGGTAAATCTTCTGCGCCCCATGTTGTGTTGATAGACGCGAAGAAAGTATTTTCTTTGCCACAGACATCGTTTATGCACGTTTACATGTATTCTGCATGAATAAAGTCCACTGCGGTGTCATCCTTACTTGCCATTACTCGCGCATACAGGGCGCTTGGGGCAAATAAAGCCCGTTCCAGTCCCAAAATGATGTTTCTGAGGGTTATTGTACGTGTCGACGGCCAGTGCGGGATCGAAGACGCCATTTTGAATTGATGCGAAATCATCCGGCTGGGGCGTGTTCAAGAGGCCTACCGGTAGCATCTTGAACGACTTGGTACGGCTACCGGTACGTACCGGTACGTACCGCGCCGGAGAGCCGTTGCGCCCGCTGCGCCGTGTATAGCCAAAATGGCTGCCTTCTGGGAAAGGAAGAAAGTCATCATCACAAATATGCGCTGTGGCACGCATTTCGACCTGTGATTATTACCCAGCCTATGCGAGACGTTACAAGAAGGTAGGCTGATATTGTACTTTTCTTTTTTAAAAGAATAACTGCTCTGAAATAATTACCGGGCAAGATGTGAGCAAACATTTCAACGACAGAGCAAAACAATTTCAAGGGAAGCAACTCTTATTTCTTACATTTAGCCCTTGGTTTGTGGTGTTACCTCCCTTGAAGAGTGCATCGAACTATTCTTGCTTACACCAAGTCAGCACTGTCGTTTTGACATAAATTTCTATTCGAGCGATGTCGAGCATTCATGCACAGCTACAGCTTAACGTATTTCATCAGCTTCCACAAGGAACAAGCAGTCTGCAGC